>SJXQ01011658.1:85922-98911 GCA_006408695.1 Aepyceros melampus
TTGGGGGCAGGAGGAGAAGGGGACGACCGAGGATGAGATGGCTGGATGGCGTCACTGATTCCATCGGTGTGGGTTTGGGTGAACTCCAGGAGTTGGTGATGGACAGGGAGGCCTGGCATGCTGCGATTCATGGGGTCACAAAGAGTCGGACACGATTGAGCGACTGAACTGAACTGAAGCTGTTTCCAATTCTGTTGCCTTACTCCCACCCATATTTTCTGTCTCTAGTCCCCTCTGGTCAGCCTATTTACTTAGATTTTCATCTTTCCACCTTTCTCTTGCCCCTGATGTTTATGACTTCCTGATGCTAATCTAGCTACTGAACTTCTGACTTCCTCAACACTCTGCCCCATACTGCCTTTGAGATCTGACTCCATTTGGCTTTTTGGTTCTGACTGGCTGCTTTCCTTTGACCTCTTGTTTCTGGTTCCTCACCTTCACTTCAGCTTTGGACAGCTCACATCAACCTCTGCCTTGGGCACTGGGTCCTGAGTACTTCCCCAGGACTTCTTCACTCTTGTGCTAATTCCCTTTCCTCTGACCTGGGACTTACCTCAGCATGCCTGATCCTGACTCCACTTTTGCACTCATGACCGACTGCCATATACACGTCCCAAAGCTGACAATCTAGCAGACCTTTCCCCACTTCCACTGCCCAGCCAGTACCCCAGACAGCCAAGAACAGAAGTTTATATTTTGCAGCAGTATCAGCATGATTTCATGAGCTCTTGGGAGGAGGACATAGGATGTGGCCTTTTAGTCTAGATGGACAATATAGCCACTTAACCAAATGGAAAATAATAACAATAATTACTAAGAAGGAAATTTTTTTTTATGAGCGCTTAGTGCCCCAGGGGCCAGAAGCCCTTGCTGTCACATGGGAATGAGAGAGAGTGGAGGATTTGGCTGCAAGAGAAGGTTTTAAAGGGTCAAGTCACACTTAGAGTTCCAATTCTGAGCTTGGTCAAGGAGAAAGAGAGCTGCATTGATTTTTCATAGTGAAAAATACATTTTTTCTATTGTGAGGGCAGCAATGGGAACAAGGCAGTGATTAAAAGGAAAATCAAATAGTTAGGAATCACTGAGAGTTAATAGAATGTCAATTGAAGTCCTCCAGATAGATGTTTTTTCGTTGATATGGGAGATTTACACAGTTCCAAAACTCACATTAGCATTAATGAGGATTTCACATGTAAATTTCCAGCAAATCCAAAGGAATATTAATTCTTTACACGTGAATGCTGCTCTGAGAGACTGTTTTTTCCCCTTTAGCTTTCCATAATGCAATGTATAATAAAAAGCACAAATTTGGAAATTTCCCATCCAAATGACATAAGTTAAAACAAAGACAAGGTGTTTGCGAGAAGCTCTTTGCTTCTCAGAAGAGGCACTGGCACCAGCCTTGTTATTAGTTGCCATTCAGAGAAAAGGTGTTATGTAAATTCAAGGCACAATATTGTCATTTCCTATTATTATTACTATATGTTTTTGAATTTGTTAAATTATGCTGATTATTGGCCTGATATTTCTACAGGAAATGGTAGCAAATATCTGCCTTTAGTGATGAAAGGGAGAGGTACCACCTACCTGTCTTATTCCAGCATCCACATGGAAAATGAATGATTTATTTAATATACTAAAAATCCACAAAAAAAGCTTTATTAGTTCCTTGGAAATGAAGAGTAGGAAAAATATGAACTAAAGGTGAAAATTAGATGGAGGCAGATTTGAGGTCAATATAAGGAAAGTTTTCAAAGTATTAGATCTGCTTCTAAATAGCTAGGGTTCTTTTGGTAGGGAGTGAGTTTCCTGTCAATGGAGGTATTCAAATTAAATAATAACATCTTAGGGAAATTGTGCAAGGCACTTCTGTATCATCAAATTTGGATAACCTCTAAGGCCCCACTCAATATTGAAATTAAAAAAAAATATTTTAAAGTATCTGTTCGGAGGGAAAGAATCAAATTTTGAAGAGTTTTAAATGGCAATGAATATGAATTGTTCAATAACATCAGAACCATGACACAGCTCCTTTTTCATCTCCCTCTTTTGAAAACTTTTTTACTTTGGAATAAAGATTCATATAATATTACAAAAATAGTACAAAGAAGTTTCATGTGCCCTTTACCGACTGTCCCCCAATGTTCCATCTTCCATAACTGTAGTTTCAGAACCAGGAAATTGACATGTCACTTTTATTAAAATAATTCACTTCCCTTGATGAGTGTGCAGTCCTTAGAGAATATTTTCTTCATTGTTTCATGTACATATGATTAAATTCTATTTGCATGAATGAGAAATGTTTTTGGGCTCAGTGTGTGTGTGCAAGGAATGGTAGAAGAGACATACTTGCCAACTAAAATGCTCTACATTTTCCCACCAATATCTTTTTATTTCAGTGTCATAACAAACCAGGTATAATGAGGGTCAATGACTTGGTCATTATCACAAAGCTAGTAAGTGAGGTTGCAGAGAAGGAGTTTAAACCCAGATCTGACTGACAGTGAATTCTGGACTTTTATGGGGGCACTTCTCTGTATCTACTTATATGTGAGTGACATGATAGTTAACAGGTTTTTAAAACACATCTCTGGTATTCAGTTGGAAGTGAGAACCTAGCCCACAAACTACATTGACTATAAGTAGTGATTAAAGTTTAAATTCAAAATCTTAAGAATACATTTTAAAAATTATCTTTGGTCTTTTGTAAAATATAAGTTTGCCCAGATGCAGAAGGAGCCTTACTCTATACAATTAATATTGGTTTATGCAGTTTACATTGGTTTCTGCTCATTTTAGAAGAAAGACATTAATAGTTTCTTTTAAACTTTTATTTTTGAGATAACTATAGTCATATGCACCTTCCCTGGTAGCTTGGACAGTAAAAGCGTCTGCCTACAATGCAGGAGACCCGGGTTCGATCCCTGGGTTGGGAAGATCCCCTGGAGAAGGAAATGGCAACCCACTCCAGTATTCTTGTCTGGAAAATCCCATGGACAGAGGAGCCTGGTGGGCTACAGTCCATAGGGTCGCAAAGAGTCGGACACGACTGAGCGACTTCTCTTCTCTTCCCTTCTTCTATAGTCATATGCAGTTCTAAGAACTAACAGAGTGAGATCCAGTATATCCTTTATCCTGTTTCCCCCAAAGATACCTTCTAAAACTTAGTATAATAATATAGTATATAGTGTAGCCAGGAAATTTGTATTGATATAATCCATCAATCTTATTCAGATTTCACTAGTTTTTCATGTACTCATTTGTATGTATTTGCATATATGTCTAGGTCTAGCTCAGTCACTCAGTTGTGTCTGACTCTTTGTGACCACCTGGACTGAAGACTGCCAGGTTCCTCTGTCCATGGGATTCTCCAGGTAAGAATACTAGAGTGGGTTGCCATTCCCTTCTCTAGGGGATCCTTCCGACCCAGGGATCAAGCCCGTATCTCCTTTGTCTCATTCATTGGCAGGTGGATTCTTTACCATTTTGCTATGTGAAGTCTTGATCTGGTATCTTGGAAGATTGTCTCCAGGTCAATTACTTCTCTTCCTACTCAATTTGATTTGGAGGGTTTCAGCACTTCTATAGGGAGAGATGTCAGGTGGAGCTTTCTTTAGCTGTGAGATGTGTACCCAAGGCTCAAATTTCTGACGTTCTGCTGCCATCTGGGTAGTGAGAAGGACCTGGTACAGTCCTTTCTAAGGAGATTAAAGGGCAGATTTTGTTCTTAGTGATTCAAAGTCATAAGGGTGGGAGAAAATTGAAAACGTTAATTTGGAGAGTTGAGTTGTAACAAAGATATTTGAAAACCCAGGAAAATTCAGGATCCATTCCAGTTTACAGGTATATAACACAATCTCAGAGACAATTAATTGGATATAAATATATTAATAATATCTATAAATGTTTGAGTAATATCTACTCAAACTCATGTGTACAATAGTTTTTCTCTCTAAGATTATCCCTATTTTCCCCTCGAGGATAATCATGGTAAAAATTTGCATAAAATTTGTCTTGATTATTTACATAAATTCAGTGAGAATAGTGGTTGACCAGATAAACTCTTTCTAGGATTGTTTTACTGGAACTGTTTATAAGAAATCTCAAACTAGACTCTTAAAAACCTCCTGAGGCCAGGAAGCCAAGCCAAATTTCAAACAGTTCCTTTAAGCTGTCTGGTCATATCTAGTCTCTGCCTCTTCAATTATGATATTCTAGTCAAAACCTTGGTAATATAGGCAATGTTTCCAATTGCATTCTGTTATAAGGGGAACAGATTAGTGTTGAACTTAGGTAAATAACTAACAAGATTTCCAAGAAAAGAATACTCCAGAGTTTTAAAAATTTGGAGGGCCTGGGTAGGGAGAAAAAGTAAATGCTCATCCTTGTTTACCAAAGTATATTTGACCAAAAGGCTGTCCCCTTTAAGATAAAAGAGGAAAAAAAGGATTTCCTTAAATCTGGACAAACAAAATAATAAGGAACTGTTTTACCTCCTCAGTTTATTCAGCCCCATGTAACTAATAGTCATTCTTCTTAAATATAATTTTTCCATTAGTTCTAGAAATTCTTACCCAGTTCAGTTTTATGATCTTAAAGGTGTCAGTAATTGTCTGATCAATAACCATTAATTGTCAAAAGCTCTTCCTATAAATGTTCTGGAGAATGAAGCATTTTGTAGAAACAGTTTTGCATAAGCATCAAAATACAACTCAGTGTAAATGATAAGTGACTTAAAAAATGCCTATTGTTAAAGATCTGATGAGAATTCACTAATGGAACTGACAGAGAAATGTGGTTATTTCCGTAGCACAATATTTTAAGGTAATAACTAGAATCACACAGTTTTGAGCAAAATTAGCTCTTTTAATATTGAGAGTATCAGATTTAAATAATCAAAGGCCTGATAGAGACAACACAGAACATAGGTGCTTATTTATTTTTGTCTGTGCTAGGACTTGCTTTCTGCGAGTGAGCTTTCTCTAGTTGTGGTACACGGGCTTCTCATTGCAGTGGCTTCTATTGTTGCAGAGCAAGGGCGGGAGGGCACAGGGCCTTCAGTCACTGAAGCTTGTGGGCTCCAGAGCACAGGCTCAGTAGTTGTGGCGCATGCGCTTAGTTGTCCCATGACAAGTGGAATCTTCCCTGACCAGGGGTTAAGCCTGTGTCCTCTACATTGGCAGGTGGATTCTTAACCACTGAACCACCAGGAAGCCCCATAGATAGTTATTTTGAAAAGAGACAAGATCTTTGTTTTTTCTAGACAGATTACTTAAGTGGTAAAGAGAAACCTTTAACAATTGTTCATCATCATAGAAGACCAATAGTCCAAAAAAAGTTTGTTTTGTTGCCAGAGAGAAAAATCAAATTCTAATTTTGAAACAGCTTGTTTTTGACAAAACTCATGTACTGAATTAAACTCATTCCAATCTTAGCCAATCTTGACTACACACAAAGTTTTTCATCAGGTAGAATAAAAGTTTTAGCTTTGCATTATATTCAATGTTACTAAATTTCAGTTCAGTTCAGTTCACTTCCATCTCTCAGTCATGCCTGACTCTTTGCGACCCCATGGACTTCAGCACGCCAGGCCTCCCTGTCCATCACCAACTCCCGGAGTTTACTCAAACTCATGTCTATTGACTCAGTGATGCCATCCAACCATCTCATCCTCTGTCATCCCCTTCTCCTCCAGCTGTCAATCTTTCCCAGCATCAGGGTCTTTTCCAATGAGTCAGTTCTTTGCATCAGGTGGCCAAAGTATTGGAGTTTTAGCTTTAACATCAGTCCTTCCAATGAATATTCAGGACTGATTTCCTTCAGGATGGACTTGTTGGATCACCTTACAGTCCAAGGGCCTCTCAAGAGTCTTCTCCAACACCACAGTTCAAAAGCATCAATTCTTCGGTGCTCAGCTTTCTTTATACTCCAACTCTCACATCCATACACGGCTATTGGAAAAACATAGCTTTGACTACATGGACCTTTACTGGCAAAGTAACATCTCTGCTTTTTAATATGCTGTCTAGGTTGGTCATAACCTTTCTTCCAAGGAGCAAGTGTCTTTTAATTTCATGGCTGCTGTCACCATCTGCAGTGATTTGGGAACCCCCCAAAATAAAGTCTGACACTGTTTCCACTGTTTCCCCATCTATTTCCCATGAAGTGATGGGACCAGATGCCATGATCTTAGTTTTCTGAATGTTGAGCTTTAAGCCAACTTTTTCACTTTCTGCTTTTACTTTCATTAAGAGGTTCTTAAGTTCTTCTTCACTTTCTGCCATTCAGTCCAAGGGCCTCTCAAGAGTCTTCTCCAACACCACAGTTCAAAAGCATCAATTCTTCGGTGCTCAGCTTTCTTTATACTCCAACTCTCACATCCATACACGGCTATTGGAAAAACATAGCTTTGACTACATGGACCTTTACTGGCAAAGTAACATCTCTGCTTTTTAATATGCTGTCTAGGTTGGTCATAACCTTTCTTCCAAGGAGCAAGTGTCTTTTAATTTCATGGCTGCTGTCACCATCTGCAGTGATTTGGGAACCCCCCAAAATAAAGTCTGACACTGTTTCCACTGTTTCCCCATCTATTTCCCATGAAGTGATGGGACCAGATGCCATGATCTTAGTTTTCTGAATGTTGAGCTTTAAGCCAACTTTTTCACTTTCTGCTTTTACTTTCATTAAGAGGTTCTTAAGTTCTTCTTCACTTTCTGCCATAAGGGTAGTATCATCTGCATATCTGAGGTTATTGATATTTCTCCCAGCAATCTTGATTCCAGCTTGTGTTTCTTCCAGTCCAGCGTTTCTCATGATGTACTCTGCATAGAAGTTAAATAAGCAGGGTGACAATATACAGCCTTGACGTACTCCTTTTCCTATTTGGAACCAGTCTGTTGTTCCATGTGTAAGGTATAGTTCGGGCCAAGGCAAAAAGAAGGAGAGATGACCTCAACGGAGGTAGGTTACCTTTATTCAGGCAAGGAGGGGTGACAGTCGGCCTGATGACCAGGCTGAGTGTGAGAGGGATCAGGGAGGCTTCATATTTAAAGGGAGGTTTGTGGAAGCGATAAGGGAAAGTTAGTCAGGCAGGATGTTTTGGGTGTTCTTTACTTGAGATGGCATTTGTAGCTGAACAGGGGATGGGAGGTTTTAGGCAGTGGATGATAAGTCCTCTGGGCAGGGGGTGATAAGTCCCTGGCAGATGTAGTGGGTGGAAGGTTTCTAGACAGGGGGTGATAAGTCCCAAGTAGATGCAACTGGCCTGGAGCATCAGGGTGGGACCTAAAGTTTGGTTTTGTTTTCTCCGAAGTTAGATGATTCATCAAGGGCCTTTGAGATCATTGTTTGCTTTTCTAGGCCCAAAGACACCTTCACCATGTCCAGTTCTAACTGTTGCTTCCGACCTACATACAAATTTATCAAGAGGCAGGTCAGGTGATCTGTTATTCCCATTGATTAGGAATTTTCCACAGTTTATTGTGATTCAAATAGTCAAAGGCTTTGGCATAGTCAATAAAGGAGAAGATGTTTTTTTGATCTCTGGTTCCTCTGCCTTGTCTAAAACCAGATTGAACAGCTGGAAGTTCACGGTTCCCATGCTGCTAAAGCCTGGCTTGGAGAATTTTGAGCATTACTTTACTAGCATGTGCTGTTGTTGCTGCTGCTAAGTCACTTCAGTCGTGTCCGACTCTGTGTGACCCCATAGACGGCAGCCCACCAGGCTCCCCCATCCCTGGGATTCTCCAGACAAGAACACTGGAGTGGGCTGCAATTTCCTTCTCCAATGGATGAAAGTGAAAAGTGAAAGTCAAGTTGCTCAGTCGTATCCGCCTCTTCACTCCCCCATGGACTGCAGCCCACCAGGCTCCTCCATCCATGGGATTTTCTAGGCAAGAGTGAGATGAGTGCAATTGTGCGGTAGTTTGAGCATTCTTTGGCATTGCCTTTCTTTGGGATTAGAACGAAAACTGACCTTTTCCAGTCCTGTGGCCACTGCTGAGTTTTCCAAATTTGCTGGCATATTGAGTGCAGCACTTTCACAGCATCATCTTTCAGGATTTAGGATAGCTCCACTGGAATTCCATCACCTCCACTAGCTTTGTTCCTAGTGATGCTTTCTAAGGCCCACTTGACTTCACATTCCAAGATGTCTGGATCTAAGTGAGTGATCACACCATGGTGATTATCTGGATCATGAAGATCTTTTCTGATTGTTCTTCTCTATATTTATTCTTACCGCTGCTTCTTAGTATCTTCTGCTTCTGCTAAGTCCATAGCATTTCTGTCCTATATTGAGCCCAACTTTGAATGAAATGTTCCATTGGTATCTCTAATTTTCTTGAAGAGATCTCATCTTTTCCATTCTATTTTTCACCTCTCTTTGCACTGATCACTGAGAAAAGCTTTCTTGTCTCTCCTTGCTATTCTTTGGAACTCTGCATTCAAATGGGTATATCTTTCCTTTTCTCCTTTGCTTTCATGTCTCTTTCTTTCACAGCTATTTGTAAGGCCTCCCGAGACAGTCATTTTACTTTTTTGCATTTCTTTGCCATGGGGATGGTCTTGATCCCTGTCTCCTGTACAATGTCATGAACCTCAATCCATAGTTCATCAGGCACTCTATCTATCTGATCTAGTCCCTTAAATCTATTTTTCAATTCCACTGTATATTATAGTAAGGGATTTGATTTAGGTCATACCTGAATGGTCTAGTGGTTTTCCCTACTTTCTTTAATTTAAGTCTGAATTTGGCAATAAGGAGTTCATGATCTGAGCCACAGTCAGCTCTCAGTCTTGTTTTTCCTGACTGTATAGAGCTTCTCCATCTTTGGCTGCAAAGAATGTAATCACTCTGATTTTGGTGTTGACCATCTGGTGATGTTCATGTGTAGAGTCTTCTCTTATGTTGTTGGAAGAGGGCATTTGCAATGACCAGTGTGTTCTCTTGGAAAAACTCTATTAGCCTTTGCCCTGCCTCATTCTGTATTCCAAGGCCAAATTTGCCTGTTACTCCAGGTGTTTCCTGACTTCCTACTTTTGCATTCCAGTCCTCTATAATGAAAAGGACATCATTTTTGGGTGTTAGTTCTAAAAGGTCTTGTTGGTCTTCATAGAACCGTTCAACTTCAGCTTCTTTAGCATTCCTGGTTGGGGCATAGACTTGGATTACCGTGATATTGAGTGGTTTGCCTTGGAAACAAACAGAGATGATTCTGTCATTTTTGAGATTGCATCCAAGTACTGCATTTCGGACTCTTTTGTTGACCATGATGGCTACTCCATTTCTTCTAAGGGATTCCTGCCCACAGTAGTAGATATAATGGTCATCTGAGTTAAATTCACCCATTCTAGTCCATTTTACTTCACTGATTCCTAGAATGTCAACATTCACTCTTGCCATCTCCTTTTTGACCACTTCCAATTTGCCTTGATTCATGGACCTAACATTCCAGGTTCTTCTATATTGCTCTTTACGGCATAGGACATTCCTTCCATCCCAGTCTCATCCACAAGTGGGTGTTGTTTTTGCTTTGGCTCTCTTCATTCTTTCTGGAGTTATTTCTCCACTGATCTCTAGTAGCATATGGGGTACCTACCGGCCTGGGGAGTTCATCTTTCAGTGCCCTATCTTTTTGCCTTTTCTTACTGTTCATGGGGTTCTCAAGGCAAGACTACTGAGGTGGTTTGCCATTCCATTCTCCAGTTCCGTTAAGTTCAATTCAGTCGCTCAGTCGTGTCCGACTCTTTGCGACCCCATGAATCACAGCACGCCAGGCCTCCCTGTCCATCACCAACTCCTGGAGTTCACCCAGACCCACGCCGATGGAATCAGTGATGCCATCCAGCCATGTCATCCTCAGTCATTCCCTTCTCCTCCTGCTCCCAATCCCTCCCAGCATTAGAGTCTTTTCCAATGAGTCAACTCTTCACATGAGGTGACCAAAGTACTGGAGTTTCAGCTTCAGCATCATTCCCTCCAAAGAAATCCCAGGGCTGATCTCCTTCAGAATGGACTGGTTGGATCTCCTTGCAGGCCAAGGGACTCTCAGGAGTCTTCTCCAACACCAGAGTTCAAATGCATCAATTCTTAGGCACTCAGCCTTCTTCACAGTCCANGAGTTTCAGCTTCAGCATCATTCCCTCCAAAGAAATCCCAGGGCTGATCTCCTTCAGAATGGACTGGTTGGATCTCCTTGCAGGCCAAGGGACTCTCAGGAGTCTTCTCCAACACCAGAGTTCAAATGCATCAATTCTTAGGCACTCAGCCTTCTTCACAGTCCAACTCTCACATCCATACATGACCACAGGAAAAACCATAGCCTTGACTAGACGGACCTTAGTTGGCAAAGTAGTATCTCTGCTTTAGAATATGCTATCTAGGTTGGTCATAACTTTTCTTCCAAGGAGTAAGTGTCTTTTAATTTCATGGCTGCAGTCACCATCTGCAGTGGTTTTGGAGCCCCCAAAAATAAAGTCTGACACTGTTTCCACTGTTTCCCCATCTATTTCCCATGAAGTGATGGGACTGGATGCCATGATCTTTGTTTTCTGAATGTTGAGCTTTAAGCCAACTTTTTCACTCTCCTCTTTCACTTTCATCAAGAGGCTTTTTAGTTCCTCTTCACCTTCTGCCATAGGGTGGTGTCATGTCCATATCTGAGGTTATTGCTCTTTCTCCCAGCAATCTTGATTCCAGCTTGTGCTTCTTCCAGCCCAGCGTTTCTCATGATGTACTCTGTATATAAGTTAAATAAGTAGGGTGACAATATACAGCCTTAACTTACTCCTTTTCCTATTTGGAACCAGTCTGTTGTTCTATGTCCATTTCTAACTGTGCTTCCTGACTTGCATACATGTTTCTCAAGAGGCAGGTTAGGTGGTCTGGTATTCCCATCTCTTTCAGAATTTTCCACAGTTTATTGTGATTCATACACGCAAAGGCTTTTGTATAGTCAATAAAGCAGAAATAGATGTTTTTCTGGAACTCTTTTGCTTTTTCGATGATCCAGTGAATGTTGGCAATTTGATCTCCGGTTCCTCTACCTTTTCTAAAACCAGCTTGAACATCTGGAAGTTCACCGTTCATGTATTGCTAAAGCCTGACTTGGAGAATTTTGAGCCATTACCTTTAATAGCATGTGAGATGAGTGCAATTGTGTGGCAGTTTGAGCATTCTTTGGCATTGCCTTTCTTAGGGATTGGAATAAAAGCTGACCTTTTTCCAGTCCTGTGGCCACTGCTCAGTTTTCCAAATTTGCTGGCATATTGAATGCAGCACTTTCACAGCATCATCTTTCAGGATTTGAAACAGCTCAACTGGAATTCCATCACCTCCACTAGCTTTATTCATAGTGATGCTTTCTAAGGCCCACTTGACTTCACATTCCAAGATGTCTGGCTCTAGGTGTGTGGTCACATATCATGATTATCTGATCGTGAAGATCTTTTTGTACACTTCTTCTGTGTATTCTTGCCACCTCTTCTTAATATCTTCTGCTTCTGCTAGGTCCATACAATTTCTGTCCTTTACTGAGCCCATCTTTGCATGAAATGTTCCCTTAGTATCTCTAATTTTCTTGAAGTGATCTCTAGATTTTTTTATTCTATTGTTTTCCTCTATATTTTTGAACTGATCACTGAGGAAGGCTTTTTTTATCTCTCCTTCAATATCCTGGTAATCCAAGTTTATGCCCTGACCAGTAATGCTGAAGAAGCTGAAGTTGAATGGTTCTATGAAGACCTACAAGACCTTTTAGAACTAACACTAAAAAAGATCTCCTTTTCATTATAGGGGACTGGAAACAAAAGTAGGATGTCAAGAAATACCTGGAGTAACAGGCAAATTTGGCTTTGGAGTACAGAATGAAGCAGGGCAAAGGCTAATAATCTTCTACCAACAGAACGCACTGGTCATCGCAAAAACCCTCTTCCAAGAACACAAGAGGAGACTCTACACATGGACATCACCAGGTGGTCAACACTGAAATCAGATTGATTATATTCTTTGCAGCCAAAGATGGAGAAGCTCTGTACAGTCAGCAAAAACAAGACCAGGAGCTGACTGTGGCTCAGATCATGAACTCCTTATTGCCAAATTCAGACTTAAATTGAAGAAAGTGGGGAAAACCACTAGACTATTCAGGTATGACCTAAATAAAATCTCTTATGATTATACAGTGGAAGTGAGAAATAGATTTGAGGAAATAGATCTGAAAAACAGAGTGTCTGATGAGCTATGGACAGAGGTTCATGACACTGTACAGGAGACAGGGATCAAGACCATCCCCATGGAAAAGAAATGCAAAAAAACCCAAAATGGCTGTCTGAGGAAGCCTTACAAATAGCTGTGAAAAGAGAAGTAAAAAGCAAAGGAGAAAAGGAAAAAAATATATGTATACATGATTGTATGCTGCTGCTAAGTCACTTCAGTTGTGTCCGACTCTGTGCAGCCCACCGGTTCCCCTGTCCCTGGGATTCTCCAGGCAAGAACACTGGAGTGGGTTGCCATTTCCTTCACCAATGCATCAAAGTGAAAATTGAAAGTGAAGTTGCTCAGTCGTGTCCGAGTCTCAGCAAACCCATGGATTGCAGCCCACCAGGCTTCTCCATCCATGGGATTTTCCAGGCAAGAGCACTGGAGTGGAGTGCCATTGCCTTGTCTGACATGAATGTATAGATAAATGCAAACAGAGACATTGTAGTTTCCTTTCTAAATTTTAGCCACGAGATAAGTATGATTATGTAAAACTCAGTAACTATGTAAGAAGAGTTGTAGTAAAAAAAAAAAAAAAAAAACCCAAAAAACTTACCTGCTCAGATGGCTAAAGTTTTTTCTCTTATTGTTTGTGGAGAAGACACTTAAATTTTGTATTTGTCCTTGATGAGTAATCTTATGAGACTGGAGCACTTTGTGTTTTTTTAAAAAGCCTCTATCTTCCTTTTTTGTTGTTTTTTTTTTTTTTTTTTTTTTTTTTTTTTTTTTT
>SJXQ01011658.1:107705-291804 GCA_006408695.1 Aepyceros melampus
GCAATGAAAGAGTCCCAGGGCTCATCCCTAGACTCTCCGTCACCTAAAAGAATACCATAATTATCTGTGTAACAGAATAGAATCATAAATTCTGTTATACTTATTGGGGTATGACCACAGGCCTATTGATGATTGTCTACTGTTAACTACCTAGGCTTAAGGCATATGAATCATGAGTTAACTTCGATTGTGTCTTTCTTTTCCTTTGTTCAGACTAGTTTCAGGGAATTTTGGGGAGGTGGGTTTGGGCATGTACACTTAGGGTATATAAGGTTTTCACAAAAGCTGGTCGGGTCCTTGGCTAAGAGGAGACTCTGCCTTGGGCCCGCCGGTGTAATCAACTGCACTCCACTATCTGCATTGTCTTTCTGAGTGAGCTTGTTTCCCAGAATGCGTGGCTACAACAAGTGCAAGAGGCAATCTACTTGTTGATTCTTGTTCTTGTTAACCAACACCATGTTTTTTGAGCTTCCAGCACAGCACAGCAACCCACAGATGCAAACTTCGTAGACCATGAAGTGTGTTTTTCACATGTCTCTTCCTGTGACTTCAGCCTGCCACCACTGACATGTCTCCGTCAGCACTGAGTCCTGAGTGCTAATCTTAGTTCAGTCACTTATCTTGTGTGACTGTGGGCAAAGTGGTCTCTAGGTTTCTATTTATTCATCTTTCAAATGGGGCAAAATGAGTCAATGGTGGCACTATTGTGGATGTAGTTAGTTAATACAAGTACTTTGAAGAAAATGTGTAAATCTTTATATAAAAGCATTGGATAATTCACCAATTTATCAGTGTCTCATTTAGTGCTGAAGATAGATTCTTGACTAAATGCCATTTGCAGGAAAAAAAATCACTCTGATCACTTAATTTGTTAGCTATCTCTGAGTATGTGGTCTGTACTACATGAAGTGACACTTGCCTCTAGATTTTCTTTAAGCATGATTATGTTCTCTTTCCTATGTGTTTTGCTTTTTCACTGTTAGATTATTTCTTCTCCAAGTGTGGTCTTTATGCCACATGGCCCAAATCACTCGTTTAAGTGATAATTCCTACACCAGTCCACCAAGATTCACATCAAGAAGGTCTGATGAAGACTCCTAAATCTAACTTTTCACACTAAAGTTTGAGACCTACAGGATCAATTTTCTTCTAGGGTGAGGTGAACTGGTAAATTCATCATTTTGCTCCTTCATCTCCTTTGTCATAATCGAAAGATCATTGTCTAGCAAACATGGATTGGCTAACTACATGTTATTCCTTATTTTCCCCTTCATTTTTCACAAGTGCAGGCTACCCCATTCTGTGCAAACTCAGAGTTGTAGGAGAGAGATGGTATAAAATTGTACAGTCCTTTCCCTTAGATTGGCACACATAAACAGAAGTCTTATTTTTCTCTCTTGTCCTGTGCCCAGGGAGCCTTTTTTGATCTATGGAGTCAGAATCATGCAGGCTTGCATCAAAAAATGTCAAGCCTCTTCACCACAGATCCCAAAGCTCAGCTTTTCAAACTGTGGTCCCTGGACTAGCAGCATCAATGCCACCTGAACATTAGTTAGAAATGAAAACTCTTAGCGCCCTCCTTCCCCCTAGACCTACTGAATCAAACTAGGGTGTGTTTAGCGATCTGTGTTTTAACAAACTCACCAGGGGATTTTGATTCAGAAGCTGGAGAAACACTGTCCTAAAGCATTTTCTACCCCTAAACTGCATTCTCTCTAAACGTTGGGGCTGCTGGAACAGGAAATGGAGAGTTGTTTTGTGCAGAAAAACATGGGCATTGAAATGTGGAATGAATAGTTATGGTCTTATTTAGTGTTTTTGTGCTTAAGGTAGATCAGATCTTTAAATAGCAACTCTTTTGAAAGTGACTATAAATACTATATACACACCCAATGACAATACTTAACCACATGTGTATATGTGTGTATGCCCGAATATATAAATATGCACACAAACACATGTAGAAATACATAATACATATCTATTGTGTGTATATATATATATATTTTTCTTTAGGAAAAAGAACAAAGAGTGGAGACTTTTAGGCGTATGAAAAATTTCAGCAATAGTAATCGATAAAAAATGCAGGCAAATGAACAAACTTGAAATATATCCCAATCAGCAGTCCCAGATGATATGTATTCTTGGGTTTTGGTGGAATTCATGAATGATTTCTTTAAGCCACTGACAACTGGAAGACTTGATAGAACCCACTTGGGTATGCACCACGATTTGCCTTGTCAGGGTTCTGTATAATGGTGGCATTCCGGCGGGTATATTCACTAGATGCTGTCTGCCTACCACTCTCCTCCCACCAAAGGAAGAAGGAAGAAGATTCCATTTATAGGTGTAGATGATAGCCAGAGTTAACAGAAGAAACTTTTTGAAAAAAAAAATCTTGTTTTGTTGTTGTAAATGGATCCTCCTAAGCTCTGCATGCTGTAATTTAAGACCCTGGTGTGTAACACACGACAAATGTTCCTCCCAAGGCCCACACAGGGCAGCTACACATGTGGCCTTCAGCTGCTTGTGCTGAGATTTACTAGTTCATAGTCTGGCAGTAGTACTGGGGAGAGAAAGCTAGGAGCTTTTCCACTGAGACGGACTTTGACATCAAAGCATATTCCATTCCAATGATGTTTTCCCTCCTTCATGGTTCTGACACTAAAGATGGAGAGGCTTAGCTGGAGGTATGAGCTCTTCAAGGATGAAAGAAAGCCTCTGGTTTTTGCTGCTTCTGGAACCAAATGGTCAGGCTGGGTCAGTCACATGGTCAGACTGAAGGCTTAGGAAGCCAAGACATTGGGACCATTCCTTCTGCAAACCAGCTAGTGTCCCCACAGTGCATTAACAGGCCATACTCTGGACTGGGTGTTCGTGTGTGTGTGTGTGTGTGTGTGTGTGTGCATGTTCGTGTGCACACTCAGTCGTGTCTGATTTTTTACAACCCTATGGACCAGGCTCCTCTGTCCATGGGATTCTCCAGGCAAGAATATAAGAGTTAGGTGCCATTTCCTCTTCCAAGGGAGGGATCTTCCCAACCCAGGGATGGAACTGAGGTCTCTTGAACTCCTGCATTGGTAGGTGGATTCTTTAACACTGTCCCACCTTGTATGAGTCACTCTGAACCCTAGCCATATGTTATGTCTTTATTGCCAGCCAATCGCTTTGGAAGTTACAAGGAACTAGGATAAATGCTTCTCTGAAATCCCTTTCTGGGTAAAGAGGACTTCAAATGCATTTTTTTTTTTTCATGGACAGCACAGATGTTTTGTGGAGATGAATGATTTTGTGTGGATTTTTGGATAGGGATTTGATGTGTGAATGTTATTTATAAATGTTATAAATTTACATGCTATTAACTAGCTTTTCTAATATTTCAATGACACCCAGGCTTTTCTCTCATCCTATTCTGATGTGCTGTTTCTACCTCTTATAGAACTTCATGTACCTGTACCACAGAAAGGGGTAACAAAGCCACGTATATTTAGATGGTCATATGTCAGAAATCATGGACATTAGTGGAAAGATGGCTGATCTAGGAGGGAGGGGGCCTTGTTTATGACTCCAGGACTGTCATTATCTACCTTGATCATCTTGCGGTTATCCTTTTTCCATTCTTTGGCCTCAGTTTCATCATGTATAAAGTATAAGCATTAGATGACATGACCTCTAATATCCACTTTCATCTGTAACTATCTGTGACTTGTACATAGTAGATCTTTAACATACATGGTTTGACCGTTTGTTGTACTGACACTTTAATGCTTCAGATCCATTATGGATAAGTGTGTCCTTTTGCTAAGACGTGAAACTGAATTTCCTAGTAAATGGTAGAGTGTGTGAGAGAGTCACCTAGTCAGTGAATGAACCTAACCAACCACCTAGCACCTTTGTCTCAACAGGGTTATTTTTTTCTACTTATTAGATACAATTTCATGAGAAAAATTGCATACAGTGGTGAATTTGGAAGCAATTTTTGTTTCTGTCCATGGCCTTTTATACAGTACACAGGAGACTAAAGATCATTGCATATGTAAGCCAGTTCCATGTTACATTCTTTGTACCTCAGTCTCTGTTAAATAGGGATGACTGATCAGGGGCTCATTTCTCATTTCTCTCTTATGCAAGGCTGATGTGGAGAATAAAGACAAGGAGACAGCATACCTGCTCTGCTCCTATCTACTCGGCCCTCTAAATGAATGACACATCCCTTCTGCTTGTTTTTCCTTGGGCAGAACCAATCACGAGGCCCTACCCTAACTGAAAAGGACACTGGGAAATATAAGGGAGTACTTGGAATATTTGGTGGGCACTAGTAGTCCTGCCACAATGGACGATTCTTCTTAATTCTTCCTCTAATAGCCTACAAAGATGTTAATAACAACAACTACTATTATTATTCACTTTGAGTCAGATATTGGGTTGGCCAAAAAGTTCATTTGGGTTTTCTATAAGCTGTTATGGAAAACCCAAATGAACTTTTTGGCCAACTTAATACTTTGTTAGGCACTGCTGTACATACATTATCGCTAATCCTCATAGCCATGTAAGGTAGGACTCATTACAATCACATTTTACATATGAAAAATTGAGGCACAGAGAGATTAAGAGATTATCCCAAGATCACATAACTACTAAGTATTTGAACCCAGGTTGAGATATAACTACATTTGGAATGTAGCAAAACTGTCCTTTCGGGAAGCCAGCTGTCTGTTCCATTGCCTCTAGGTAATGGTCCCTAAACCTGCTCCTGGATTAGGATTCTCAGTAGGATTACATTGCTAGAAGGGGTTGTTTTCTTGGCTGTCACATGTTGAGGGTGCTACTGGGTAAGAGGAAGCATTAGGGATATTAGATGCTTTGCAATGAGAATGTGTTACATTTCCCCACAATGAAGAATTGCTCTGTCCTTGTCCCACAGGACTTTTGAATGGCATTCAAGGTGTTCAGGTACGTGTAAAATGTACTTTAAATTATCCGAGCCTAGAGCAAAAGTCTGTTTTACTTGTAATCACAAAGTATGTTTTGCATAATTTTAATATATATGAAATTTTCTAGGAATGAAATTGTATATTGAACAAAGATTTTACTTTAAGAGTTTAGTAACAATGGGTTTCCCTAGTAATAACAATAATAGCTATCATTTATCTAGCTTAGTGGGCTTCCCTGGTAGCTCAGCTGGTAAAGAATCCACCTGCAATGCAGGAGACCCTGGTTCGATCTCTGGGTTGGGAACATCCCCTGGAGAAGGGTTAGGCTACCCACTCCAGAATTCTTGGGCTTCCTTGGTGGCTGAGACAGTAAAGAATCTGCCAGCAATGCAGGAGACCTGAGTTCAATTGTTAGGTTGGGAAGATCCTCTGTAGGAAGGCATGGCAACCCACTCCAGTATTCTTGCCTGGAGAATGCCCATGGACAGAGGAGCCTGGTGGGACACAAAGAGTCAGACATGACTGAGTGACTAAGCACAGCACAGCACAGCACATCTAGTTTAGTAAGTGCCAGACACTGTTATAAACATATTATATATTAACTTATCTAATCTTCAGAAAACCACCTAAAAAGTAAATAGTATTCCCATTTTACAGATGAAGAAACTTAGACAGGGAAGTGCAATAGCTTGATCAAGGCCACATAGCCTTAGCAAGCTACACTCACCATTTTGGATAATTGTTACTGATGCCAATATTTTTTGTAGTTTTTACCTTTTTAAAAAAAAAACATTTCTGGTATTTATCACTTTTTTCATATATCCAAGTATCTGTCTGATATTGTTCTCCTTTCTCCTGAATAACTCCCTTCAACATTTCTTGTACTTCAGATCTAGTGACACTGAATTCTCTCAACTCTTGTCTGAGGATGTCTTTCTTTATTTTTCATTTTTGAAAGATATTTTTGCTGGGTATAGACAGGTTTTGGCATCTTTCTTTCACTAGTTTAAAGATATCACTCCATTGTCTTCTGGTTTACATAGTGCTTCTAGTGTTTGAAACACTAATACAGTAGTCCCATATTAATCTGTGTATATAGCTGTCATATTTACAGTAGAATCTGACTGCTTCATTATGTCTCCCTGTGTAGTCACATGAAAACATTTACATATTAAGACACATGTTGTGTGTGTGTGCGTGTAGTGTGCTCAGTCAGTTCTGACTCTTTGCGACCCCATGGACTATAGCCCCCCAGGCTCCTTTGTCTGTGGAATTTTCCAGGCTAGAATACTGGAGTGAGCTGCCATGCCCGCCTCTAGGGTATCTTCCCCACCTAGGGATCGAACATGCATCTCTTGTGTCTCCTGCATTGGCAGGCAGATTCTTTACCAACTGTGCCACCTGGGAAGCCCTAAGACACATGTTATCTTATTATTACTGTCTCTTTCTTTTTTATATTCCAGTTAGGGTAGCATGGTATTTTTTCCAATTATGTGTATACCAGAGTTACATTATTTATGAATTTCATTTTGGAATATTAAAGTGAACATGACAAATGTTTGTTAGAAATAAAGTATATTGAATTTGATAGGTTGAAAATCAGTATCTTAGACAAAACTATTAATTTGGGAAAGCTGGTGTTTAGTTCTCACTCCCACATTTGATCTGATCTGTTGCTTAGCTCTCATTAAGAATGGTCACATCTAGTTTGGTATCATATTTTCCAAATTTTCTACAGTGAACAAGCATTACTTTTAATGTAATCAAACATTTTTTAAAAGGCTTGAAATAAGCCAAAACAAAGAAGATAAAAACAAACAATTTCCCCAAGTCTTATTCAGAAAGCTTTGTGGATAAAATATATTTTGGATTCATAATTCATATTCATAGTTCATATTTTATAAGAAGTATTAATGGCCAATAGTGCCTTAATGTACCACTCAGTTGTTCCCTCAAATAAACAAACATTTGTGATTGGGTAATGTCTTTGAGATTTAAGTACTTACTTCAAAAAATTTAGGCACCGTAGGGAGATATTCTAAGGTAGGAGATGTTTTAGAAGCTGTATTAGTTAGCTACTGCTGTACAACACATGGCATCTGGTCCCATCACTTCATGGGAAATAGATGGGGAAACAGTAGAAACAGTGTCAGACTTTGTTTTTTTGGGCTCCAAAATCACTGCAGATGGTGACTGCAGCCATGAAATTAAAAGGCACTTACTCTTGGAAGAAAAGTTATGACCAACCTAGATAGTATATTCAAAAGCAGAGACATGACTTTGCCGACTAAGGTCCGTCTAGTCAAGGCTATGGTTTTTCTTGTGGTCATGTATGGATGTGAGAGTTGGACTGTGAAGAAGGCTGAGCGCAGAACTGATGCTTTTGAACTGTGGTGTTGGAGAAGACTCTTGAGAGTCCCTTGGACTGCAAGGAGATCCAACCAGTCCATTCTGAAGGAGATCAACCCTGGGATTTCTTTGGAAGGAATGATGCTAAAACTGAAGCTCCAGTACTTTGGCCACCTTATGCGAAGAGTTGACTCATTGGAAAAGACCCTGATGCTGGGAGGGATTGGGGGCAGGAGGAGAAAGGGACGACCGAGGATGAGATGGCTGGATGGCATCAGGGACTCAATGGACGTGAATCTGAGTGAACTCTTGGAGTTGGTGATGGACAGGGAGGCCTGGCGTGCTGCGATTCATGGGGTCGCAAAGAGTCGGGCACGACTGCGCGACTGAACTGTACAACACATTTACCCAAAATTTAGCATCTTAAAACAACAAGTATTTATCTTCTTACAATATCTGAGGGCCAGGAATTCAAGAGAGGTTTATCTGGGTCTGGATCCCTCAAGAGGTTTTAGTGAAGCTGTCATCTAGGGCTGCAGTTATCTGAAAGATTAGTTGCAGCTAAGGATATACTTCCAAGTCATTCATGTGGCTGTTAGCAGAAGCCTTCAGTTCCTCACATGTGGTTCTTTCTACAGTGCTGCTTACAACACAGCAGCTGGTTTGAAAGAGAGAGGGAGAGGGAGTCAGCTTAGCTCAAATAGGGAGCAGGGTTCTGATAATGTGCAATAGAGGATGGAGAACAGATGATGCAGTTTGGGAGTTGGGGAGGGAACAGTTCAGCACCTAGAGTGCTTCCTAGAGGGGACTCACTTTAGGAGGCAGCATGAGAGAAATGGCAGAGGCAAGCAGTGGATGCTGGAGGACACCAAATGGGAAGAGAGTTGTTAGTACAGAAAGGTTAGTTGACAGCCAAAGACAACCCGATCCATTTAACATTTTTTGCTGAAGATCTCTTGAGTGTGTGTGTGCCCATGTGCACATATGCTCATGCACTTGCACACATTTATTGAAAAAGAGAGCCCTTTAGTCGTCCTTCCTTCAGAATGCATTGCAAAGTGCCTCATTTGGACAATAATATTGGAATAATAATAATATTGCAGTTTCCTGTTCAAGTTCAAAGCATGGACGTTTCTTGAGCTAAATGCTGGGCACTTCCTGCTTGTGTTCTTCAAAGCTATTCCTCCCTTCAGTTGGTGGCAAGTGACTGTGGACATTTCTCAAAATACACAGCCATCTTACCTTTGATAAGAGCTGTTGTATATACCCCTTAAAAACATCATTGGGCGCAAAGAGTATGGTAAGATGGAAATTATTCCTTTTCTTTTTAAGAAGGAGGGGTTTTCATATCATTCTTGCACATCTTGATAACTTACAGTGAACGATGTCAGATTCGTAATCTCTGAAGAAGATTTAGCTTCAGGACCAGGGACCAGGCTTGATCACTCAAGAGCTTTTGTGTAGCAGAGTTTTATTAAAGTGAAAAAGGGACAGAGAAAGCTTCTGACAGAGACATCAGAAGTGGGGCAGAGAGTATACCCCTTGCTATCGTTAGCGAGGGAGTTATATAATTTTTATATTCGTTATTATAATAAATCAAAAGAATGTCTCAAAGTTGTAAAAGATCTTACTAGACCCACTCCCATCATTTACATTTTAAGATGACAGGATTAGCCAGAAGGTTTTCAGGAAGGAGAAACTGTCCTCAAGCAGGATACATTATTGTTATATAATCCTTAGTACAGAGTTTAAACTGAGTTGTTTGTTGTATAATCATCAGTTCCAAGCTTAAATAAAAAAAATGTTTTCTGTGACTAAGACTAAGGAATGTGGAGGGAAAAAAAAGATGTTTGTCCTTTCCTCCTCCTTGAGAATTCCAGACCCCTATCCCTGCTTTGAGAGCCCAGGCCCCCTTCTCCTCCTCGGGCACCCCAGATTTCTTATCAATCTGCATAGGAATTGGCTCTCTCAATCTGAGTGACTTCCTTTACACTCTGTTTAGTGTAACCCTGGCTTTCAGGATTGGAATCATCAGGTGCTGAAGATATCCCCATCTCTGTTCCAACAGAGTAAAACAGCCCCTATGCATTATGAGCACAAATTCCACGGACACTCAGGCTCTAGGATCTGACATTAAATGTAATGAAAAAAAAATCCATGTAAATGTAGGATATTTATGCACATCTGAATTTGCTTCTCACATTCCAATCCCCTCTGTATTATTGCTTTAAAGTGATTTCTGACAGAAGGCAAGTCTAGAAAAACAATACCAAGTGCATAAACAAACCTCAAATCCCTCACAAGCTATTAACACTGTAATAGAATTCATTATTTTTCATCTTCCAATTATTGACTTTTTAAATTAGAGAACATACTGCAAGTTGAACTGCACCCAGTACTTTCTGCAGAACTCCAAGCCAATTTTGCTATATTAAAATTTTACCTTCTGCTATAAAGTTTGGAAAATCCAAAGTGACTTCAAAAGAATTTTCAACTATTCTGTGTTCTTTGCTAGGTTCACAGTAAGAAACATTCACATCATATGTGATAAGATATACTTATTGTATTGATGGTGAGAGAGTCAATTCCTAAGCAGATTGATAAGAAGTCCAGGGAGAGGTGAAGGTGAAGGTGAAGTTGCTCAGTCGTGTCCGACTCTTTGCAACCCCATGGACTGAAGCCCACCAGGCTCCTCAGTCCATGGAATTTTCCAGGCAAGAGTACTGGAGTGGGTTGCCATTTCCTTCTCCAGAGGATCTTCCCAACCCAGGGATCGAACCCAGGTCTCCCACACTGCAGGCAGACACTTTAACCTCTGAGCCACCAGGGGAAGCTGGGTCTGGAATTCTCAGGGAGTAAGAAAGGACAAAATTTTTTTTTTTTCCTCTCCATTCCTTAGTCTTAGTCACATAAAACGTTTTTATCTTTAAGCCTGGAACTGATAATTACACAACAAACAACTCAGTTTAAACTCTATACTAAGGATTATATAATCATAATATATCCTGCTTGAGGACAGTTTCTCCTTCTTGAGGGCCTTCTGGCTAATCCTGTTATCTTGAAATGTGGATTGTGGGAGTGGGTCTAGTAAGATCTTCACAACCTCCAGACATTCTTTTGATTCATTGTAATAACTAATCGGAGGGTATATAACTCCCTTGCTAACACTGGCGAGGGGGCACCTTTCTGCCCCTTTCTGATGTCTATGTCAGAAGCTTTCTCTATCTCTTTTATACTTTAATAAAACTTTATTACACAAAAGCACTGAGTGATCAAGCCTCATCTATGGCCCCGGATTGAATTCTTCTCCCCTGGAGGATAAAAATCCCAGCATCTTTCTTGGTTCAACAACAACCTTTTAATGGCTAAAAAGGGATCAAAGTTCAAAACTACGTCTCCTTAATTGAGGAATCTCTGATTACATTTTGCTTGTTTGGCATGCTGAAATTGGGAAACAATAGGCAGTACAAGATGTTAAAAAACTATGATGAGTGTGATGTATTTTTAACCAATAACACTGGTAATTCTGATGCCCTTTATATTTTTATTTTTTTAATTAATTTTTATTTTTTGGTTTGTTTTGCTTTACAATACTGTATTCGTTTTGCCTGGATTATGTCAGACACTTTCAAAATCTTGGAAAAGTAACTCCAGTGAATTTATTTTCTGGAATGATGAATATATTAATAGGAAACAAATGAGAATGAATGCAGTTTACTAAATGGAAAAGATTTACATTTAAACCTTAAAGCATCTGTGAATAATGTTTTATGTACATTTTAAGTTAATCATAGGACCATGAGGCCCTTCAGTTTAGTTCAGTTGCTCAGTCGTGTCCGACTCTTTGCGACCCCATGAATCACAGCATGCCAGGCCTCCCTATCCATCACTGTCTCCCAGAGTTCACTCAGACTCACCTCCATCGAGTCCGTGATGCCATCCAGCCATCTCATCCTCGGTCATCCCCTTCTCCTCCTGCCCCCAATCCCTCCCAGCATCAGGGTCTTTTCCAATGAGTCAACTCTTCACAGTCAGTACTTCGCAAAGTACTGGAGCTTCAGCTTTAGCATCATTCCTTCCAAAGAAATCCCAGGGCTGATCTCCTTCAGAATGGACTGGTTGGATTTCCTTGCAGTCCAAGGGACTCTCAAGAGTCTTCTCCAGTACCACAGTTCAAAAGCATCAATTCTTTGGCACTCAGCCTCTTCACAGTCCAATTCTCACATCCATACATGACCACAGGAAAAACCATAGCCTTGACTAGACAGACCTTAGTCGGCAAAGTAATGTCTCTGCTTTTGAATATACTATCTAGGTTGGTCATAACTTTTCTTCCAAGGAGTAAGCATCTTTTAATTTCATGGCTGCAATCACCATCTGCAGTGATTTTTGTGATGCCATCCAGCCATCTCATCCTCGGTCGTCCCCTTCTCCTCCTGCCCCCAATCCCTCCCAGCATCAGGGTCTTTTCCAATGAGTCAACTCTTCGCATAAGGTGGCCAAAGTACTGGAGCTTCAGTTTTAGCATCATTCCTTCCAAAGAAATCCCAGGGTTGATCTCCTTCAGAATGGACTGGTTGGATCTCCTTGCAGTCCAAGGGACTCTCAAGAGTCTTCTCCAACACCACAGTTCAAAAGCATCAATTCTTCTGCGCTCAGCCTTCTTCACAGTCCAACTCTCACATCCATACATGACCACAGGAAGAACCATAGCCTTGACTAGACGGACCTTAGTTGGCAAAGTAATGTCTCTGCTTTTGAATATACTATCTAGGTTGGTCATAACTTTTCTTCCAAGGAGTAAGCACCTTTTAATTTCATGGCTGCAGTCACCATCTGCAGTGATTTTGGAGCCCCCCAAAATAAAGTCTGACACTGTTTCCACTGTTTCCTCATCTATTTCCCATGAAGTGATTCTGAATGTTGAGCTTTAAGCCAATTTTTTCACTCTCCACTTTCACTTTCATCAAGAGGCTTTTTAGCTCCTCTTCACTTTCTGCCATAAGGGTGGTGTCATCTGCATATCTGAGGTTATTGATATTTCTCCCGGCAATCTTGATTCCAGCTTGTGTTTCTTCCAGTCCAGCGTTTCTCATGATGGACTCTGCATAGAAGTTAAATAAGCAGGGTGACAATATACAGCCTTGACGTACTCCTTTTCCTATTTGGAACCAGTCTGTTGTTCCATGACCAGTTCTAACTGTTGCTTCCTGACCTGCATACAGATTTCTCAAGATGGAAGCAAGTCAAGTAATTTCAAGTGATGCCGAGAAGCGTAGTGAGACTCTGACCAGGTATAGCTAAACAGCAAAACCTTCTCCGTTTTTACATACGCAGAATCCCAACAGTCTCAGTTCAGTTTTAAGTTTTAATATTTCACTAGCATAGATGTCACAAACTTATAAAATCAGTGTGATCTGGAAGACTATCTGTACTTATTTAGTTTTAAAATATTTGAAAAATTAATTTTTTGGTTCTGTTTTAGTCCATCTGGAGATGGCAGACACTAAAACAAAAAATTAAATAAAAAAGGTATCCTTTGGTCAATAAGTATATGAAAAGGTGCTCAACATCACTAATTAGAAGATGAAAGATCAAAAGCACAATATTATATCACCTCATACACATTAGGATGGCTACTATAAGTAAACCAAAAATTAGCAAGTGTTGGCAAGGATGTGGAGAAATTAAAACCCTTGTGCCCTGTTGGTGGGAATGCAAATGGTACAGCTACTATAGACAACAGTATGGCAGTTTCTCAAAAGATTAAAAATAGAATGACTATATGATCCAGCAATTTCGATTCTGGATATATATCTAAAGAATCGAAAGCAGGGTCTTGAAAAGATATTGATACATTCATGTTCATAGCATTATTGACAAAGCCAAGAGGAGGAAGCAACTCACTGTCCATCAGTGGATGAGCCAGTAAACAAAACATGGTATATACGTATAATAGAACATTATTCAGCCTTAAGAAGGAAAGAAATTCTGACACGTGCTACAGAATGGATGACCCTTGAGGACATTATGCTAAGTAAAATAAACCAGTCACAACAAGACAAATATTGAATTATTTCATTAACATGAGTTTTCTAGAGTAGTCAAATTCATCAAAATAGAAAATGGGAGGGTGGTTGCCAGGGGCTGTAGGAAAGAGAAAAAGGGTACTTGTTTAATGGGCATAGAGTTTCAGTGTCCCAAGATGAAAAAGTTCTGGCAACTGGCTGCACAACTACGAATACACTCAACACTATTAACTGTACATGAAGAAATGGTTAAAGTGGTAAATTTATGTTATGGCTTTTTATCACAACTTTCTCAAAACTGTATGACATGATAAATATAAATAATTTACATTTTCAATGTTTTTTTTCTTTTGAAGCATTTATACTTCTAAGATTATCAAAACTTAAGAACCTCTAACACCTTTGAGATACCCTAGGTTTGGGGCCTTCCTTCCATTTACGGCTGATGGTGCATACTATTTGATTTAGCTAAAGTGTGATATTATACTATACATTGTAAATAAAAGCTTTAATATTTTGAAAAGCTTGATATTTCAAAAATTTGTATGGATTTGAAATCCATTTGCATTATCAGAGAACTTTCAATATTACCAACATTTCTTTGGTAATGAAAGAAGTGAAGTGCCATTAGATCTTAAAGTATAATTTCAGATATATATTTTAGAATCATTGTAAGAACAATTCAAGTTGTTCTACTTTTAATTAAGAAAAATTTCGAATGTATTTAAAAAAAGAACAGAGATGCTGGGGAAACTGGAGACCTATGTTTAAGATTCAACTGCACACTATTGAAAGTTACTAGAAGAATCAGAAGACTCATAAAACTACTATGTGATGAGGAATAAAGAATGTTAAGTTGTTATTAAAAATTACCTGCAGTTTTAAATGAAAATGAACTGTTTTAAAATCAAAGTATTTACTTACAAAGTTAAATTTCACAAATGAGACCATAAGATACTTTTAATTTAAATGATCAAATTTTTCTTTATCTTTCTTTCTTTTCTTTTTTTTAATTGGTTGAGTTGCTTCCAGCAGATCAGTGAAGTCATATTGGTTATCAAGAGCCTGGTGAATTAATTCAACCTCCTGAAACAAACACTGTCCACAACTTTTAAGTGAACACTGTTCTCCATAACAAATATTTTTAGAAACTGTTTTCTGTAAAACAAAACAGTTCTAAGGTCAACAATGCTTAGGGGATCTCTAATAAAACAAAAATAAAATATAAATATAAAAACAAGTTAGAAAATCGAAATACTAGGGGAAAATTTCCTTCCCATTTAGTAAACAGATGAAGATATTCACTTTTGGATGATGAGGAGCAGACTAAATGTAGATTTAACTTACTTTTTTTTTTAATTTAAATTTATTTATTTTAATTGGAGGCTAATTACTTTACAATATTGTATTGGTTTTGCCATACATCAATATGATTTAACTTACTTTTTATGGTTGATACAGGGTAAATATTGTCCTCTTTCTTTCTCTCTCAGTATATGACAATGACTAACCTAGTGATGTAAATTTCATGCATCAGTTGTTACGGCACCTTTCTATTTTCCCATCTGTTTCACTGAAGTAGTTTTGAAGAGAAGTGAAGTATAAGTCGCTCAGTCATGTTGAATAGGGACTTTTTCCTTTGCCTTAATCAAGGCTGAATTAAAGTATCCAGGGCTAATAATTTTTTTCTCTTAGTTCATTGTGAATGAGCATTATAAGCAAACGCTCTGAAATTTTGATTGACATTTTAACAATTGCTGTAGATTGAATGATTATTCCACACACTTACCCTGGCAAGATATCCACAGCCTCATCTCCAGAACTTGTGAATGTTACTTCCATGGCAAAAGAGCTCTGCAGATGTAACTGAATTAAGGATTTTGATATAGAGAGATGAACCTCGATTATCTGGATGTAATGCACCACAGAAGTCCTCTAAGAGGGAGACTAGACATGCATAGCCCAGAGAATATGCCACTGCCTTTGAAGGTGGAGGAAGGAACCACAAGCCAAGGTATGCAGGCATGTCTAGAAACTGGAAAAAAGATTCCTCCCTAAAGCCTCCACAAGAATACATCTCTGCTGATCCATTCTAGACTTCTGACCACCAGACAGTAAGATAATAAACTTGTGTGGTTTTAAGCTAGTGCATGTGTGGCGATTTGTTTGCCAATAGGAAATCAATCCAACAGTGGTCCGTGAGCAGCTTTCCCTCATCTCTTTTGTGGCATCTACACCTGTTACCTCTGGTGATGCTTTTAGGTGTGGTTTTGAAGCCAGCACTGCTCAAGCCTGTACCTCTGGTTGCTGCCCTAAAGGTGATTGAAACCCTAGGTGAATGGTGTTGCCTTAGCTGCCTTATAAAAAAGAACTCGGTTTCTCTTGTGTGTGGCTACCTAAGATGCAGATTAGAAGGCTATTCACCATAACAGAAACACTAAAAAATCAATTTTAAGTAAGACAGACAACCTAGAGGAAGGTCCAAGGGAACATCCATAGTTAAGCCAGTTAGTGACTCTAATTACCCACTCCAGTGTTCTTGCCTGGAGAATCCCAGGGACGGGGGAGCCTGGTGGGCTGCCGTCTCTGGGGTCGCACAGAGTCGGACACGACTGAAGCGACTGAGCAGCAGCAGCAGCAGTGACTCTAATTAGTGCTAGCTCTCCTTCATCATGGCAATTTGAGTTTCTATAAATTTGAGTAGAATAAACTCATCTTGAACCTATTCTGTTCTGAGGTAAGGCTGGAACTATCAGACCAAATTTATAGGAAAGATGTTTCCTAACTGCAAGACCCTTATGCTCTTTAATTAAATATTGATCTGTGAGGCTTTCTCTGATTATCACCTCTGCTATTTGGTTCAGAGCCCAGACTACCTGTGGTGTGCTTTGCTTCCATGTAGAATTAAGAATATCATTCTGTCTCCTTTCATTCTCCTGGGCTGGTTCTGTGTTTGCTTTTCATCTACTCCCTCATTTACCTTCCAAGATAATAACTTCAGAGCTGCTCTATATGTGTATGTGTCCATCCATGTCTTCTAGCATTTTCTGCTAAAATCCTGCTGAAAGACAGCCTGTAAGAGACGATCAACTTTTTAGAAAAGGTGGATATGAAGCCACATTTAGGTCACTCTGAATTCTGCATTTCTGAACGCCAGCACCACTTCTAAACAGTTCCAATCCAGTTTCAAAAATTGAATCTTTAGTGCTATATGTTTTACTTTGTAAGTTCTTTTTCAGTGTTTATAAAGTGAAGAAAAGAAAACCCAATTTACCCCAAACAGACACTAATATGTGCAGCATCCGTGGATAGCAGAGAGAGTAACTGTCTCCCCAGACAGACACTAAGGGGCCGTATTCTTTAGTTGGCTATTGCGTTGGACAAATCAAGTTTATAAGCTGAGTTTCTAAAAGCTGAAAGATACAATGAGTTATCTAAACTCCTCCATATTTCTTAGAAAATAGTCGATTGCTCTTTCTGAAACAGTACCCTGTTCTAAGGCCAATCCCTACCCGAGAAGGACAAACAGTAAGTGGGTCATCGAAACAAGCACTTCGTTAAATTAGCCTCAATTCTTCCTTTTAATTCCTCCACTCTTTATACCCCGAGTTCCCTTTACTCTTTATTTTTCCATTGTGAAAATACAAAAATATGTCCAAAGGAAGGAAGAAGGGCCCCCAGGATGAAAATGAGATGCTAACAGGGGACTCTGGCATGTTCACTCCACATGAGAGTGGGTTGTCTGCCTATAATCATCTGCCTGAGGTACCTTGATACCACTGTTTGGCAAGCTCTTGCCAGCTGCCTGCTAACTTTTTCCCAGAAGCAGCACATTCTTTTGTGAGTTCTATGTAATTTCCCTGAATGCACACATTTCTAACATATTTTGCGGTTCAATCTTTAGCAGTATCTATTTTATTCATTTAGTTCCTAGCAAATCTTTCATTATTAGAATCATTCTTTATTTCAGCATGATTTTAAACAATAAGAATGTTTTCCCTATATTCAAAATAATACATAAAAATGGACCTCCAGGGAGTTTATTTATTTGCTTGAAACTTTGTTAGTCATTGTACATGAAAAACAACATTTTTTTAATATACAAGCAGAAAAAACAAGGCTTTGGACTTCATATAACTAAAACGACTTTAGGAATTAATATTTGACTCATGATTATTTTCATCCACAGGGTGGCAGAGGAAGGTATCAGTGGCTTTTATGAATTTGGTTGAGCATGTAAAAACTTGTGATCTGTGGCCTTAACAAGTGTTACATTTTTCTATGACAATCATTCTTTTAGGGTGTCCTAAGAGCTTATTGATAAGGCTTGAAGAGGTCAGAAGGCAATTCTGAAGCACTTCCAAGAATTAGGGAGTCATAGACACCAACCAAGAGAAAATAAGAATGAAGAACAAAGAGACTGTGGTCTCTCTTTTTTTTTTTTAAACTAAAAAAAATTCTGAGACCATGGTATTTTGAATCCCAATCTGATGCGCTGTTTCCCAAAACCATGCTACTGTAGACTTCAAATGTAAACATCGTCCCCCAAAACTATTCTGAGAATAGTTTGGAGATTTTCCTTGACGGTTTGGGCATTTTAATCTCAAGACCAACCGAATTCATACTATTTTCAGCACTTTAAAATGGGATTAAATAATACAATTTTATTATTCCATGTAGCTTTCATGCCCAATAGTGTGTCTACCCCCATGTATGTATACATGTGTGTTTTTATCTATATTTATTGAGATATCTCTATCTATCTGCCTGTCTATATATAAATATCCTACTGGTTCTATTTCCCTGGTAGAACCCTGACCAGGACAAGATATGGTGTCCTTATATCTTGATATACTTCAACAGAAAACACTGAATCATGGAAGAAGTTCTGGTATGTAATGAAACCCACAGCCTATTTCTAAAGTGGTTTACCATCATTGCCTTTAAGTGCTTTGAACAAACTACCAGCAGAGGTGATACTAAAATTACAGGAAACGTGTCAATATTTGTAATTTTGCTTTTCTCTATGAGCTAGAACATAAGTTATAATAGGTTTAAAGGTGTCTATAATGATATGAAACTATTGGAGACCTGATAACTAAATCCCCCATCCTGGGTGTGACATTGATGCTCATTCACTGTGATATTAATTTTGTGATATAAATTATGACCTGAAGGCATTCTCTCTTCCTGTGGCAGCAATTTCCAGTCCCTGATTATTATTATTATTTATTCAAGATTCTGCTTCTGGTAGTGGCCGGTTAATTTCTACAAGAGTATAACTGCTTTCTTAAGTTTAATACAGATTAGTTTCCTGAGGAAATGATACTGATTTTTATAAAACATTAGACTTCTCTTACTTTTGCCAAAGTAACTAGTACCTGACAGAGCTGGCAATCTAAGGTGAAGGGGGATTTCTGGGACCAGAGTCTTCTCTCTGGAGCTGTGAGCAGTCCAGTTAACCATGGGTTAACTGGCTTTCATACATCTCTGACTAGCATTTGGCTTGGAGTAGAATGTGAATTAGTGTTTGAGCGTGGTAGAGTCAAATGCCAAGTTCATGGCAGGCACACACCCTCCTCTGTGGCCTCCTAGATCTCTCGACTTTTGGGGGCTAAGTGAACAAAAACAGGTTGGGTACTGTGTGACTAGGCCCTTCTCAGGTGGCTCCTACTAAAGAATCCGCCTGCAACGCAGGAGACGCAGGCAGACGCGGGTTTGATTCCTGGGTTGGGAAGATCCCCTGGAGGAGGGCATGGCAACCCACTTCAGTACTCTTGTCTGGAGAATCCCATGGACAGAAGAGCGTGGTGGGCCACAGTCCATGGGGTCCCAAAGAGTTGGACATGGCTGAGCAACTAAGCAGACATGCACGAACCGTGCAACTATAGCTTCCAGCTGATCAGTAAGATTCCTAAAAGAGTTCATTGTTCAAGATTCTGCTTCTGGTAGTGGCTGATTAATTTCTACAAGACCAAGCTTCCCATGGATAACAAATATAAAGGCTAAAAAAATATGAAAAACAATTACTTGGAGGCATTGGAAAGTAACAAAAAAAAAAAAAATCAGGCAGATAAAGGTACAGGCACGAAAAATGGGAAGTTGGCACTTGAAGGAAGAGAAGAACACCTGGTGAGTGTATCCCATCCCTCCTTATTCAAAAGAATAATATATATACATATATCCCATCACTTCATGGCAAATAGATGGAGAAACAGTGGAAACAATGGCTGACTTTATTTTTCTGGGCTCCAAAATCACTGCAGATGGTGGTTGCAGCCATGAAATTAAAAGATGCTTACTCCTTGGAAGGAAAGTTATGACCAACCTAGATAGCATATTCAAAAGCAGAGACATTAGTTTGCCAACAAAGGTCCATTTAGTCAAAGCTACGGTTTTTCCAGTAGTCATGTATGGATGTGAGAGTTGGACTATGAAGAAAGCTAAGTGCTGAAGAATTGATGCTTTTGAACTGTGGTGTTGGAGAAGACTCTTGAGAGTCCCTTGGACTGCAAGGAGATCCAACCAGTCCATCCTAAAGGAGATCAGTTCTGGGTATTCATTGGAAGGACTGATGAAGACTCCAATACTTTGGCCACCTGATGTGAAGAGCTGACTCATTTGAAAAGACCCTGATGCTGGGAAAGATTGAGGGCAGGAGGAGAAGGGGACGAGAGAAGATGAGATGGTTGGATGGCATCACCAACTGGATGGACATGGGTTTGGGTGGACTCTGGGAGTTGGTGATGGACAGGGAGGCCTGGCGTGCTGCAGTTCATGGGGCTGCAAAGAGTCGACAGGACTGAGTGACTGAACTGAACCGATTACATAATAATACAATGTATATGTGTATCTTTAGCTTGAGGGAAGTTCCAGAATAATAATTTGAATCCCCCACCCCCATCACCTTCCCTTAAAACCCACTTACCTAAAGCATAATGGGTCATCTTGCCCCCAAAGATATTTTCCAGTCTCCGATCCAGCCTTCAAAAATAGTGAACTCTATTGTCTCACTAACCTCTTACCTGTGCCAAACCTGAAATTCTAATTGTCCTCCTACCTTCATGTCTTTTATGGATGTGTTTCAAGGTAATCTGATACCGATTTTAAGTTAAGCCAGTGGTTTTTTAAACCTAACGGTGGGTCAGAGTCACCAAAAGGGCTGGTTAAAATAGATCACTGGGTTAACCTCTAGAGTTTCTGGAATGGATCCTGAAATTTTCTGTTTCTGCCTCCCTCCCAGGTGATACTGCTGCTGCTGGTCTGAAGTCTACACTCAGAAAACCACTGGGTTTTCCTGTTCAAGAGGAAAGAGAACGCTAAGAAAGGTTCCAGGATTTCCTCAAAGGCGTTTTTGTAGTGCAAGAAGTCAAGACTGTCTGAATTTAGATTTTTCAAACTTTCTCATACTTCTTAAGAATACTTAAGGGGGTACTCTTTCTACCCCCTTCTGATGCCTATGTCAGAAGCTTTCTCTGTCTTTATACTTTAATAAAACTTTATTACACACACACACACACACACACACACACACAAAGAATACTTATGGATTCAGGAAAGACAGGAGCTTGAGAGAGCTAGGGAAGAAATGATACAAATTCAGTAGCTTTTGAGTTAGTCTAAAGCCCCATTCTGTGAGGCTGGGTTGCTTCAACATGCCTATTCCTAAGGGTTTGCAGATTAGCTAGCCCAGTGGTTCTCAACATGTGATCACAGGTTTAGCAGGAACAGCACGACCTGGGGACTTGTCAGAAAATGCAAATCCTCAGGTCTTATCCCAGGTGTACTGCGTCAGAGACTCTGGAGCTGTTGTTTACAACCCATAATTAACAAGCCCTCCATGAGATTTTGACTAAGACTCACTCTGCCATGTGATTCAGATGATTTTCAGATAAAGTTTGAAAGCCAGTAATCTAGTTCAGTTAGAGCTTCCCTCTCAGACCTGTTCTAGGTCAGAGAGAGCAGGCTGAGGGGTTCACAGTTGGTCAATAACCACAATGTACTGGTGCAGATAGAGCCTGGTTAGACAATCCTCATGAGAAAGTATTTTTGCTCTTTTAGAAAAAAAAAATAAAGGCTAGGGTCAGATCATTTTGTAAATTATGGCCCCACGTTTTACTGGCTCTGCTTCAATAGTTTTACTGGCTCTGCTTCAACAGAATGCCGCAATCAATAGTCATGGATTTCTGTCTAGCTCATTAATTCAAATTCTTACTAAGTAGCAGTCAGACTACGGTCCCAAAGCTGAACTTTTCAAAGAAGGTATAGGAATACATTAGGATGAATTTATGATCAACCCTTTAAAAAGGAATTCTTAATGCACGTCTGTTCATTTATTCATTCAAACATTTTTCGAACACCAACTTCCTGCCAAGCTATGCTGAATGGCAATACAGAGGTGGGCAAAGTACAACCCACCTCCTTTACTGAAGATCTAGCGGACTGCAGATGGCTGCACAGGAGTGGACCTTGGTAACCATCTGGCTCTGTGGCTGTCAGTGTGGTCCTGACACCAGGGGACTGTCTCAAGTATCACTGAGAAGTTGTCCTTAGACCTTGCACCACACCTGCTGAGTCAGAAACTCAGTGGAGCAGGGAGGTGAGATCAGCAATCAATTTTCAGTCATTTGCATGCCCCTGATGCATGCTGAGATTTAAGAACCCACAATCTAGCCTAATTATGTTTTACCTTTCTCAGGTCACAGACCTAAGAATCTGAGCATCTGATGAAAACAGTCTTACTTTTCACTTTGGATGTTGTGAATTGTGAGGGCCCAGTTTAAGGGCTGATCTCGTACAAGCCTTTATTTTACAGTTAAGCAAAGTAAATACCAAGAGTTGAGCAAAGTTGGAGAGATAGTGAAGGACAGGGAAGCCTGGCATGTTGCAGTTCATGGGGTCACAAAGAGTTGGACATGACTTAGCAACTGAACAAGTGAGCTTGGTGCCTCCAAGCTCAAACCAACCAATTCCAAACTCATTTCTCTACTCCTCTATTTACACAGAAGGAAAAGCCAAAATATGGGTGCAAGAACACCCAATTCCTGGTCACAGGAATCTATGATGTCATTAACACTCTATCCTGCCCCTATAAAATGCAACTAGTCCTTCAGAGAAGGCAGGCATAGTTTTGTGGGGGTTTTTTGTAATGACTACTATAAGGAAATAAGCGATTTCCAAAACGATCTCTGACGAGCAGAAATGCGCCTAGGAATTCTTTTCTGTGCTAAAAGAAAATAGGGCAACATTTTGGCTCAGTAAAAAAAGTGTCCTCGTGTTTCTTATGTTTTTGCTGAAAGAGCTGGGTATTGCTGTCTGTAGACTGACAGGGTCCACTTAATCACATACCAGAAAAGAACTCAGCATAGAAACTGACAATGAAACTAGGGAGAGTTGAACAAAAGAAGGCCTAAGTGAGTTGATCTATATGCGGTCACTTCAAACACAGGGAAATGAGCCTATGCTGTCAGAACTCAGGATGACGATGTACCTAGAGGAGGGCGCGGTGGAGGCTGGGAGGGCGCGTCCTCTAGGACTGTGCTCACACTCATGGTCTTCACTGGAGCCTTGATCACACAGGGGTGCTTAGCTTCTATTCAGACAACAGACTGCATTTTTCTTTCTTATATGTAAATATCCAGTTGAAACACACACACAAAACAAGGTGTTTAAGGATGCAAAGATTAGCTCTAAAAAGTTGTTTTTCCTGGAAGAAATATTTTAATCCCATGGAGGTGTCCAGGCATCTATCACGAGGAACCTTGAAGTTAGTAATTTTTCAGAAGAACTTAGTGTAAAGAAATAATTGCCTGTAGCCATGTTGGACCTGATGTATTTCCAGACAGCTGCTTTCCTTGGCTTAATAAGATACTCTCCATACTGCCAATGCAGGGGGCCAGGTTCCATCCCTGGTGAGAGAACTAGATCCCACGTGCTGCCGCTAAAGATTCTGTGTGCTACAATAAGACCTGGTGCAGCCAAACAAAGATTTTTTAAAAACGCACATTCAAAAGTAAGACTCCCTTGTGTTAAAATTATTCAAATCCCTTGACCCAAATTCCTTTTCTACTTTTTTTCTGAATAACCACAGATGAACAAACCTTGTGTCAGAATATTTTAAATGGTTATTTTTAAAAGCAAAACATTTAAAGATATTTTGAACATAAAGAGTAGTAATTGAACTTACATTGAACATAAAGAGTATTATATTATGCTCCATCCATACCAAGGATAATTACATATATTTTAAAATCATGTACTTGAAGGATAGTTATTGAGGTGGCAAAATGGTATCAAACACTACTTAATAAAGAGCAGGATAAAAATGGTACAGAATAGACTTAATTTTTTAAAGAATTAAGCAAAGCCATATTTGTAGAAAATATAAAAACATTTAAAAAATATAAAAACGAACTTCCCAACAAGCCATGGGGCAACTTGCCCCTCACTGCACTGCAATTACTGAGCCTGTGCTCTGGAAACTGCTCACCACAAGAAAAGATCCCGCAGGCCCCAATGCAGACCCAATGAAGCCAAATAAAAAAATATTTAAAAAAAGATATCTCCTACATTGTCTTTTATTGCTTTCATTAACATTAGTTTTAATCTATTCAGATTAAAAACTGTTTAATATACAGTTTTCATCTAACTATAAAGGATTTTAGTATGTTTTAATAGACTAATAATAATAGACTAATTAATAGAGATTGATAGTACTGTGGTCACCAGCCTCCAAGAGAGCCTTCGAGTCTCCCCACTGTCTGGAAGTCACACCTCATGTCGTCCCCTTCCGCGTTGTACCCGAGTTGGTCTGTGCCACCAGTAGAACCCGACAGCAAGGTAGGTCACTTCAAATACTTAGTTATCAAAGATAGCCCTTCCAGGGCTGCCTTTCTCACACCACTCGTTCTGGGGAAAGCCAGGGGTTATGCCATGAAGACTCTAGGCAGCCTAAGTAGAGGACCTGTGCTAAGGGACATGAGTCTATAGCCAAACGTCACCAAGGAACTGAGGTCCTCCACCAATCCTTGCTTTGGGGCCGCACCCCACAGGCCCCACACTCACCCAGCCTCAAGACTGAAGAGCGAGCTCCAAGGCAGCAACAGGGACATTAATGTTTTATGGATGGGGGAGCTTATTTGTCTGAAGCAGGATCCTGGAGCAACAACACCCCACCATGTCGGTAGACAGCAGCAAAGACACCAGGGCAAGACGTGGCAGTCTGGTACCGGGGCAAAGGGAAGTTACCAGTTACAAGGGAATTGACATCAGGTGTGCACGTCAGTTACCAGAAAAGCCAGCAGAAAGGCCACTCCTTTTAAATTGTCTGAGTAGAGGGGTCTGATCTAACCATTAGAACAATCGGCACCTGGGGCCTGGAGCAAGGAGGCATTTACAGATTAGACTCCATGACTAAGACAGAAGGTCAGTCATGTGATGAGGGTGTAGGGGAGGCTGGGACTTATTGAGCAGGTGTTCGCTGGTGGTGGCTCAGACGTAAAGAATCTGGGACCCAGGTTTAGATCCATGGGTTGGGAAGATCCCCTGGAGAAGGGCATGGCAACCCACTCCAGTATTCTTGCCTGGAGAATCCCATGCACAGAGGAGCCTGGCAGGCTATAGTCCATGGGGTTGCCAAGAGTGGGACATGACTGAGCAATTAACACTTTCACTTTCTTTTCCACAACCTGGACCTGGCCACACAGTAGGAGGTGAGGCCAGCAAGCAACAGAAGCTTCGTCTTTATAGCCATTTGCTCACGTTACTGCCTGAGCTCTGCTTTCTGCTCAATGAGATCAATAAATGTAACGCAGTTGAATCATTCTGAAGCCCTGCCCCTGCCTCCCATCCATGGAAAACTTATCTTCCAGGAAACTGGTCTCTGGTTTCAAAGTGGCTGGGGACTGCTGATGTAGACAGAGCAAGAGAGCAGCCATCCTGAGTGGCCTGAGCTTGCCCCACCAACAGCCTGACTGCAACCTCAGGAGAGGCTAATCTGGAGGCCACCCTGCTGAGCTGCTCGTGGACCCAAATCACAGAAACCGATAGGATAAATGTCTGTTGTTTAAACTTGCTCAATGTGGGGATAATCTGCTGTGTAGCACTAGATAACTAATGCAATTAGTTTTATAATTAGTACAAGTTTATTTTTAAAAAGTAAAAGAGACACTTGTCTTTCTGAGAGAGAAAGGGCTTTGCTTTGAGGTTTCCTTAAGTTTTTGCTGACAGGCAGGCATCTTTCTTCTCACCCATGACTGTACATGCCTGCTGAGTCACCTGTCGTGTCCGACTCTTTTTGAACCCATGGACTGTAGCCCATCATGTTCCTCTGTCCACGGGATTTTCCAGGCAAGAATATTGGAGTGGGTTGCCATTTCCTTCTCCAGGGGATCTTCCCAACCCAGGGATCGAACCATCTTTGGCGTCGCCAGCATTGCAGTCAGCTTCTTGACTGCTGAGCCACTCGGGGAGCCCCTCACCCATGATTACTTACCTGAAAATCACTACCTTAAGCTCTGTTTGGAAAAAATATTATGTGCTAGAAAACATTAAGTAGTGCTTACGTTAGAAAACTGACTTCCCAGATGTTTGCTCAGTAGAAGTACTCCTGAACCTTCTTGAGAAACCTTCTGATTGAACTGTACAAACATACATTTCATTATAATTTGACAGCAGAAAATAGGGGCAAAAGGGCATAAGTGTGCAACTCAGTAACGAGACTTTCACTTCCATCTTGGTCACTAACTTGGTCACTAAGACCTAGGATAGTAGGTCTCCGTGTGGATACTTTGGAAATAGTGCAAAGTCAAATATCTTCTTCATATATCTTACTCAAGATCCCCAAAATGATAGGGAACATGCTGATTTAAACTTAAATCTAAAATACATAAAAGTTGACATATAAAATTATTATTACAAATTGAATGTAATTTTCAATATTTTAATCTTTAACCATATCTGTCAAAACATCAGAGATGAAGATTTAACTTACAGAGTGTGCCTGCCATGTATACTAATTGGCAGTCAGTACTTGTCAAATTAGTTTGCCAAGTTTGCTTTCAATAAAAATTATTCATTTTTTTTCATTTCAAATAAACACTCTGAACATGCACTCGATGATGTGAATACCATTTAACTTCATAATTCTTATTTTTATATAGGCAGAGGAGGGGCAGATGGAGGCTTGCCGTGAACTAATGGACTGGAAGAAACAAGATGCAGATTGAAAGGAAAAACCAGAAGGAAAGAGGAGCATTTTCCAGGAGAGCAATTTTAGGAAAGAATATATAAGCGCCCCCTGGGGTATGCTAGTCACTTCAAGGGGCGGTAAAGCTCTTTATCCTATGACTTCTACTCATTCTTGGGTACAGTTATTCTTGTCCTTATTATTTCCTGCATAATGAAAATGACATCCTCTCGCACAGATAATATTATTATCATCATCAATTGATGGTATTGGTGCTGCTGCTAAGTCACTTCAGTTGTGTCCGACTCTGTGCAACCCCACAGACTCTCCAGATGATATTATTATTATCAATTGATGGTATTGGTGCTAGTGTGCCTACACCGTTGGGTGGATTTCTATGACACTACAAAGGTAAGTGAAATATATTCGCCGATGATACAAGGAGTAGAAGTGCTTTGATCAATAAGAACCATTCAGCATTTTGGATGGGAAAGAAAGCCTGACACTTGAAATGTCATCCATACAAGAAGTCAGGACAGTCAAGAAATCAGAGCGTTGAAAAGAGAAGCCCAGATTTTTAAAAAGCCATTTATTTTAAAAAACTGGTTTGTCAAATCACATACACGAGCAGACACACGACTACCAAAGTGGCCCTGGAACAGACACCAGCGGGGCGTCCACCACACAGTACCTGAAAAATACAGCTTAAAAAAGAGAGTCTGGAGTCTGTCGCCTCAGATACCTACTGGACTCCCTGTTCAATGGCTTAAGTTAGCGAAGAGTGAGTGAGAGGTAGAGTCCCAAGTATAATCGCTGATGCCTCAGGGCTCCATTTAAAAACAAAACGAAACAGAAAACCATTTCCCCCTCGGCAAAAGGGAAGCCTATCCTATTTTTTTTTTTTCCTTTGTGAAAACGGAAGCCAAGTTGCTCTTCTCAAATGGCTCAGCCTTCCCAACCCAAGTGTTGTGTGGTAACCTAGGTATTGTGCTTCTCCAGCATCTAATTCTCTTCACCTTCAGATTCAGATTCTACGAGAGAAGAGAGAGACAAGTCAGGTCGTTTTCTTCTGAGACTGTTAAAGGAGGTCAGGAAACAGTTTCTACTCTTATCTCCCTGCCCCTAAAAAAAGACGCTTTTGCCTGGGTGCCCACTGACTAAGAGAGTCATAGACAGGGCAGAAGCAAACACTTCGATTTTTAAATGAAATTGACTTTCTAAAAAGGCAACATACTCAGAAATATTACTGGTGACTATAACTACTTGTATGTTTCTGGATCATCAATTTCTCATGCCGAGTTGGATTAAATCTCATCATTATTGCTCTTCCAACTTGTATTCCCACTTTAAACACGTCAACCAGTAAAGGTGCTATAAAAAATTTGATATAATCCCATAAATGTAATTATTCATTTCCTTTCACATCTGATTATTTCTTCCTCTTTGTCCTCCACTAGGGATAATTTAAGAGATTTTGTTTTGTTTATCATGCAGATATTTTCATTGCCTTGATTCAGAAATGAAGGCTCAGAACTTCGTTTTACAAAGCCAAAAAAAAAAAAAAAAAAAAGAAATTTGTGGAGGGAGGAGCTATTTTGAATTACAGTGAGAAAGGATCTGCTAAATGGCCACCAAGGTTGTTAAATACAATCATACCTTCTTCTGCGTTTTGTAACCACTCCACGAATTTCTTCATCTGGTCAAGGAAAACACTTTTGCCTTTGGCAACATGTGCTTCTTTGTACCACTTCAATATCGCTTCTTCACTCAGCACATCAGCTGCAATTTCAAACATTTCAAAGTTATTACATACATATCATGTTTTAAAGCAAGGTCATGTCTTACAGTTTAATAGAAAGCAATCACTTCAAATATTAAAATTCTGTTATAAAAGAAACTCATATTGAAACTCACCAGAAGACCAGCACCAAGCTTGTTTCCACAGAGCACAGTGTCCTGTGTATGTTAGTGGTTCGGGTGGTGATGTTTAGTTGCTCAGTGGAGTTGAACTCTTTTGTGACCCACAGACTGTAGGCTTTTCTGTTCATGGGATTTCCCAGGCAAGAATTCTGTAGTGGGTTGCCATCCCCTTCTCCAGGGGACCTTCCTGACCCAAGGACGGAACCCTTGTCTCCTGCATTAGCAGGTGGGATCTTTACTTCGGAGCCACCAGGGAAGCCCAGTATATAGGATCGTCAGTACTTTAGTGATGATGGTGGGACTGGGACTTAGAAATCTTACAGTGTTAATTTGCTGGGAGGAAACTGGGTTACTTTGCCAATGAATCAGCAATTCTAGCATTTCAGAATACCCTTTGTCCTGCCAGTTTCAAACACATCTTGATTAAGCAGTGACCTCAAATGACTGGTCTTTTAAGGGGATATACTTTAGGAGAACAAAAGGGCAAACGAAAAAAAATATATTGTAGATAGAATGCAATAATGATAATATTAATGATTAAATATAAAGATGAGCTTCCTGGGTATACCATGGGACCAATATACACAGAATCCAAAGTTTTACATCACTCTATTGCTGTCCTAAATTTATTTTCCCACAATATCTAAATCACTGAGTTTCCTTGTACACTATTCAGAGAGAAAGACGTGTTAGATAGACTTCCTACAGGTTTTTAAGAGAAAGTGTTATCTATTAACTACTACCTAAAACTCTAAATTCCACAAATATACCTTGATACCCTCAAGTTATCATTAATTTAGAATAGTTAATGTACTTCCCTGGTGGCTCAGAGGTTAAAGCGTCTGCCTCCAATGCGGGAGACCTGGGTTCGATCCCTGGGTCGGGAAGATCCCTTGGAGAAGGAAATGGCAATCCACTCCAGTATTCTTGCTTGGAGAATCTCATGGACTGAGGAGCCTGGCGGGCTGCAGTCCATGGGGTCACAAAGAGTCGGACACGACTGAGTGACTTTACTTACTTACTAATGTTAAGAATAGAAAGGGGAATGTGGAAAATAGCTTACATACTTTGCCAATGTTCTAATGGGTTGTCTTTTAGGGTTTTGGAGTGCGAAATGAAATAGAACCATATAAAAAGGATTTATTATTATTGCTAATGCCTGCCCAATCTACTGCAAATGCTGATAAATCATTCTAATGATGTTTTTGTAGTTAAAATATACCTTTAACTTATGAAAACAAGAGAAATGTTTTGATATTGTTTTCATTCATAATATCACTGTTCTTTTCATAACAAAAGCCTTGTTTTTTTAAAATTAATAACTGGTTCTCAGATTCAACTGAAGAGATTAAAATGACTAAAAATGCACATGATTGGTTTTAGAAAATATAAAAGTGTGTTTTATTTTTTATTTTGATCATTAAATACACTATGTTTTGCAAGTTCAGTTCAGTTCAGTCACTCAGTCGTGTCCGACTCTTTGCGACCCCATGAATCGCAGCACGCCAGGCCTCCCTGTCCATCACCAACTCCCGGAGTTCACTCAGCAAAGGAAGATAGAAACCTGGGTTTATTCATGTATAAGGACTAGACTTAGAAATTATAAGCAGGAGTCCTAAGTAATTACTCTTAGCTTCTAATCTTTGAGTTTCTCATGTTTCCAGCTCTGCACTCTCCACTCACAATGATAAAAGAACTTTCCTACCTCTGGCCATCAAAGCCTAGTTTTCATAGCCATTAAGAAGATGGTTCACAGCTCGAGGAAGTGATCTGTTACTGGGTAAGAACGCTTTGCAGAAAATTTCCAGGAACACTAATTATCTCAAACGTGAATTTTAAAAGTCCCTTTTATAGGATTTGTTTTTAAGACATCTTTAAGACGCTTGTGATTTCTACTAGTAACTTCCAGACTTTTTCATCATGTTCTCCTATCAGTAAGACAATTTTGAGCACATACATTCCCAACATATGTATATATTTTGGTTTACAAACTATACGCATGTACTAACAACTACTCTTCATGGGGTTCTCAAGGCAAGAATACTGAAGAGGTGTGCCATTCCCTTCTCCAGTGGACTACATTCTGTCAGACCTCTCCACCATGACCCTCCCGTCTTGGGTGGCCCCACACGGCATGGCTTAGTTTACTGAGTTAGACCTAACAGAAGCAGGAAGTGGCAAGAGTACACAGAACTATACAGAAAAGAGCTTCACGACCCAGATAATCACGATGTTGTGTTCACTCACCTAGAGCCAGACATCCTGGATTGTGAAGTTAAGTGGGTCTTAGAAATCATCACTACGAACAAAGCTAGTGGAGGTGCTGGAATTCCAGTTGAGCTCTTTCAAATCCTTAAAGATGATGCTGTGAAAGTGCTGCACTCAACATGCCAGCAAATTTGGAAAACTCAGCAGTGGCCACAGGACTGGAAAAGGTCAGTTTTCATTCCAATCCCAAAGGAAGGCAATGCCAAAGAATGCTCAAACTACCACACAATTATACTCATTTAACATGCTAGTAAAGTAATGCTCAAAATTCTCCAAGCCAGGCTTCAGCAGTACATGAACTGTGAACTTCCAGATGTTCAAGCTGGTTTAAGAAAAGGCAGAGGAACCAGAGATCAAATTGCCATTCTGCTGGATCATTGAAAAAGCAAGAGAGTTCCAGAAAAACATCTATTTCTGCTTTCTTGACAATGCCAAAGCCTTTGACTGTGTGGATCATAATAAACTGTGGAAAATTCTGAGAGAGATGGGAATACCAGACTACCTGACCTGCCTCTTGAGAAATCTGTATGCAGGTCAGGAAGCAACAGTCAGAACTGGACATGGAACAACAGACTGGTTCCAAATAGGAAAAGGAGTATGACAAGGCTGTATGTTGTCACCCTGCTTATTTAACTTATATGCAGAGTATATCATGAGAAATGCTGGGCTGGAAGAAGCACAAGCTGGAATCAAGATTGCCAGGAGAAATATCAATAACCTCAGATATGCAGACGACACCACCCTCATGGCGGAAAAAATGCCTCTTGATGAAAGTGAAGGAGGAGAGTGAAAAAGTGGGCTTAAAGCTCAACATTCAGAAAACGAAGATCATGGCATCTGGTCCCATCACTTCATGGGAAATAGATGGGGAAACAGTAGAAACAGTGTCAGATTTTATTTTTGGGGATCCAAAATCACTGCAGATGGTGATTGCAGCCATGAAATTAAAAGACGTTTACTCCTTAGAAGGAAAGTTATGACCAACCTAGATAGTATATTGAAAAGCAGAGATATTACTTGGCCAACAAAGGTCTGTCTAGTCAAGGCTATGGTTTTTCCAGTGGTTATGTATGGATGTGAGAGTTGGACTGTGAAGAAAGCTGAGAGCTGAAAAATCGATGCTTTTGAACTGTGGTGTTGGAGAAGACTCTTCAGAGTCCCTTGGACTGCAAGGAGAACCAATCAGTCCATTCTGAAGGAGATCAGCCCTGGGATTTCTTTGGAAGGAATGATGCTAAAGCTGAAACTCCAGTACTTTGGTCACCTCATGCGAAGAGTTGACTCATTGGAAAAGACCCTGATGCTGGGAGGGATTGGGGGCAGGAGGAGAAGGGGACAACAGAGGATGAGATGGCTGGATGGCATCACGGACTCAATGGATGTGAGTCTGAGTGAGCTCTGGGAGTTGGTGATGGACAGGGAGGCCTGGCGTGCTGCGACTCATGAAGTTGCAAAGAGTCGGACACGACTAAGTGACTGAACTGAACAACTACTACCGTTAATGTTATAAAATAAATATAGAACTAAACATGTAAAGGGAAATTCTATTTTTTCTTCTCACCATAACGAATCATGTTATGATACAATCTACAGGTTGCAAAGGTGACAAAGTGTAGCTTAGTGACACTCTGTCTCGTGTCTTCCTTATTATGAAGGTTGAGAGCTCACTCCTGCGTTTGATTGCCCCGCAGAGGCTGAAAGAGACCATGCAAGTTCTAGAATCCTTGTTGGTGACTGTGCTTGTGAAAAGGACTGTACATGACCAGTAAAACTTACCGGATATATCATCTACTGAAAAATCAGACCAGCTTGTACAGAGCTGAGCTCGTGGAAGAATTTAATAATAAACACCTCCTGCAAGACCAAATTTCTAGGGAAATAAATAATAAAGAAGGGACAGAAGCAATGACACAGGGCAGCTTGAGGCAAAGTGTGACTATCAAAAAGAAAGTTAACTTTTGTGTAGGAAAATGTCTAATCACAAACGGAAGGAGCTCCTTGACAAATGTAGGAGAGAGAGAACTTGTGTTTTCTACTAAGGAAAAGTAGGGAGAAGAGTTCATTATAACCAGGAGATGGAGATGACAAAGTGTTGGGATCTCCCCCAACTACCTACTAGGAATACAGATGATCAGTAAAAGTACAGTAAGAAAGGAGACATTCCACAATTGCACCAAGGCCCCTCATATTACAGTGTGTTTCTCTCCCTTCTATGTGGCCAACTTCTTCATCACCTCTGGGGAAAATACTCTGGTCCCTTGAGAGCCTTCCCTTTTCCTTCACCAAGATAGCTTCAGCTCTGAGTTAGGGGCCTCTCCACTGTCATCCTTCCACTTCTCATCATTTATTGGTACCAGCCTTATTTTAGCCACTGATATGGTGAATATAGGAGAGGGAAAATGGCAACCCACTGCAGTATTCTTGCCTAGAAAATCCGCTAGGCAGTGGAGCCTGCCAGGCTACAGTCCATGGTGTCACAAAGAATCAGACATGACTGAGTGGATGAATACACACACATATTGTGATTATAATTTTGGATTTTCTTCTATACTCTGAAATCCAGGCAGTCAGGGACTATTTTGTTCATCTCATTTCTAGCATTTAACATAAGACTTGACAGCTAGTTTGCACTCAGTACATGTATAATAAATAACCTGATGAGAAAAACTAAATATGTCTCAATATGTAGATTTTTAATTCAAAATTTGGGTTTTCATGAGGGTCAAAAAGACAATATCCTAAGAGTGTTATGACAGCTGCAAAGCGTTAGGTGATGTCAGTTATTTAAATATTTAAGTTGAAAACCATGTCGCTTGAAACATAAAATTCAGTACTTTTTATGAGCAGTGTCTTATAGGGACATGAGTCAAACATAATTTACCCTAAGAAAGCTGGGACTGTATGTGAGAAGGTCAAAAATCTTTTAGAATAAGAAACTTCTTTTGAAAAATGTGTGTGAGGAACAGAATTTAACCTAGGAAATATCTGTGAACAATAAAAGCCGTAATAGAGATACTAATAGTACTTGAGGAGGTGGTTTTATATTTTTCCAAACCTACTGGCTGAGAATACAGTACCTAGCTTTAGGGAGAAAGAAATTTATTTTAGAAGGTGAATAATGCAACATTAGAAAAGTAGCGATGGACTTACTTTTTTCCTTACTGACTTAGAAATATAAAAATCTAGATTCTAGTGCAAAATGTGAATCTTCAGTAAGTGACCAGTCACCACTTTCTCCTTTCATTGCTGCAAAGCTTTACTCAAAGTTTATTCACTTTCACTCCTCTATTTTTTTCTATAAAAATATATAAAAATAAAAATTTTAATAATGGCATTCTCTTAAGCAATTAGGTTTTCAGAGGGAACATGGGGAGTCATATCCCACAGTTTCTGTTATCCTCAAGTTCGAGCAATACAGGAAGATGAGTGTATGTAATAGAGATACTCAGAAAAGGCAATGGCACCCCACTCCAGTACTCTCGCCTGGAAAATCCCATGGACAGAGGAGCCTGGTAGGCTGCAGTCCATGGGGTCACGAAGAGTCGGACACCTACTGAGCGACTTCTAAAATGGGAAAGGAGAAATGATTTCCATTACATTTTTGAAAACTGGCTTTAAAGCAAAATGTAAAGGGCTTCCCATCACTAGATAAAAGAAGCAGACAAAACACTATTTGATATCTGTAAAATGTGTATGTGTATATGGAATTAATGGTTAAGCATAATCTGAACCATGTTACTACAGTTCATGGGATTTGTCACTTCTGGCATTCAATAAATATCCTTTAGGTCAGTCAGTGATCTGAGACCAACAGTCACAGAATCACCTGGAAATTTGTTAAAAGGGAAGTCTGAGGGCCCAAGGCTGGACCCACTGAATCAGAATCCTTGGGGAATCTGTTTTAACAAGCTCCCCAGGTGATTCACGCGTACACAGGCACTGGAAAAGGAGTGCTTTAACAAACACGTCTTCAAGTCTTCCTAGGCATATGAAATACAGGACAAGAACATCCAAATCCATATAAAGACAAATGAAATATATGTCTACTGGTGCACAAGTGCTTGCTGAATGAAATAAGGCCAAGGTAAAAACTACTATGAAAAGGAAGGTAAACACAGTAGCTCTCTTAACAGTCATAAAGAACAACCATTCCTCAGGGATTCCATGTTCTTAAGAGAAAAAAATGCAATTATTTTATTCAGAAGAACAGCCTATATGTATAATTTTGTGGAAAATGGTGAAGTTACTTAGAAAATGATATTCAGTTTTAACTTTTCAGTAAAATATAGTTTAGGTTTCTATTTGCAAGTTTCCTGATCTCATTTCCAAAACCAGCTAGGCCAGAATAAAGAATAAAGCTGATGCTGACACTTATCTTCCTGTGTTTCCCTGGGCCTGCTCATACTCACCACAGACTTTACTAACTGAAAGTGAAGTTGCTCAGTCGTGTCTGACTCCATGCGACCCGTGGATTGTAGCCCACCAGGCTCCTCTGTCCCTGGGATTCTCCAGGCAAGAATACTGGTGTGGGTTGCCATTTCCTTCTCCAACAATCTATTTAAAAGCTGACCACCTAGTTAACCTACGGCCTAAGGAACAGCTAGTGCCTCTTCTTTGTGCTTCTTGGTGCCCATTTCTTGGATATAATTCCAGGCTACTGTTCCTTAGAGTTTGGGGCTGAAGAATAGGAAATAACTAAAAGCCACCAGTTTTGCTAGCTGTTAGTAGTTGTTATAAAAAGTATAATGGGGAAGGATGTTGATATTCATTAATAGTTAAAAAGAGAAATCTGAAGAATAGGATGTTAACAGTTAATATGCCATCTAAATGCCTTTACTGATTAAAAAGTAGTTTGTGCTGGCCACTAGGTACCATAGGTATGTTTCCCATAGGACCAGCAGGTCTGGTTCTATGGGTCACCTAGCATGAAGACATTGCTATCTCATGACCTGGGGTATCATGTAAGCCCTGGTTTTAGGACGTTGCTACTCACAACCATATCCAAGTGAGTCTAATACAGACCTGGCCAAAAAAAAAAAACAAAAAACACCTTTTATTGAACTTCAAATGGGACTCTGCAGTCATCACAGTCTCCTTTTGACACAAAAAATTGTGCTGAATACCTTGGTGCTGAGAAAGCAAAAATATCACCCACATACTTGTGGGCAAGAAGAATGCATTTGAAGAATCTGGATAGCCAATTAAAACTCTGTGAAATGCTATCTCGCATTTTTTTCCAAATAGCCAGCAACCAATAATGTAAAATTTTTACATTCCAAACTGTCATTCAAAATAGACAAATTTAAGAATGCATCAAAAAGAAACATTTGACTGGTATTCATTTATGTGTTTGTTGTGTGTGTGTGTCTGTTAGTCGCTCAGTTGTGTCTGACTCTTTGCGATGCCATGGACTGTAGCCTGCCAGGCTGCTCTATCCCTGGAAGTTTCCAGCCAAGAAAACGGGAGTGGGTTGCCATTCCCTTCTCCATGGGATCTGCTAGACCCAGGGATTGAACCCGGGTTTCCCGCACTGCAGGGGGATTCTTTACCGTCTGAGCGGGGAAGTCCATTAATTTATACTTTAGTTTTCTTCTGTGTTATGCCATTTAAGATAGCAGTAATTTCTAATAAATATTTCATCATGTTCAAAATGTTATCATTATTTAAATGCTCCTTCCCTCCTCTTCATAAAACTACACAAAGCTAGACCAAAGAATAGTCTAGGATCATTTTTAAAAAATATCGGTATACAGATTGAGATCAGTTAAAACCCTGCTGCTGCTAAGTCGCTTCAGTCATGTCCGACTCTGTGTGACCCCATAGACGGCAGCCTACCAGGCTCTGCCGTCCCTGGGATTCTCCAGGCAAGAACACTGGAGTGGGTTGCCATTTCCTTCTCCAATGCATGAAAGTGAAAAGTGAAAGTGAAGTCGCTCAGTCGTGTCCGACTCTTAGCGACCGCATGGACTGCAGCCCACCAGGCTCCTCCGTCCATGGGATTTTCCAGGCGGAGTACTGGAGTGGGGTGCCATTGCCTTCTCCGGTTAAAACCCTAGAGCATTCATTTTTTAATAAACTGGCAGTACCAGTTGTCATGGCAACCTAATCCTTATAAACACAATGAACACACAGTAAATGTGAAAATCTAAAAATAGTCATTTCCTGGGCAAATAGGAGCCTGGATGAGCCAAATAACTAAAACACAAAGTTTAAAGCTAATTTAGAGCCAGCTTGATGGTATCCGAAAGGTTTGAACATGCTTCTGGTGATCCTTACGATTCAAACACAGACCTTCTTTTTAGTAATTACAGTCTTTTTCACCATCCTCCCTCCCCACCTCTCAAAGTTCATCACCAGTCTTCTAGCCATTTCCATCAATGAGAAGTACACAGGGGCCTAATCAGACTGGGACCTGGGGCCACAGGCGTCTATGGGGTTTGCATGAATACCCTCTCTCTCTACATAGTATGGCTGCCTCACTGAAACTCAGGGATGAGCAGAAACCCATGTCCCCCTCTGCATTACCCCTTACTCTGGCCCAAAAAGAGCTTCAGCAAAACAAGGAAACATAGTGGCAGAACAACACAGATACATACCTTTGTAAAAGAGAACCACAATCTTCTGAAAGGCTTTCATGAAATGGATGTTGTCATAGCAGTATTCCTGAACCTTCTGCAGGAGGATCAGCTCTGACTGGCCTTGGGAGCTGAACACAGCCAGGAGTGGAGCGTATTGCTGGAAGGGGAGTTGGGAGGAAGACTGTTCACTTTTGTGGGAAGTATGGGGCTGATGCCACTTGAAACACAGCGGTCACCTGGAGATTTGCTTAGAAAACTTCCACTTTGAGAATTATCTTATTATAATATTGTGTCCAACCAAAATGAATTTTTTATCCCTGCACCGTATCAGATTTCACTCATTGCACCTGCTAAAAGAGACCAAATAGGAACTTCTGGCTCTGCCAGAGACAATTGCTATGCTACTGTGTTCGTCTAATGGATATTGTGAAAATGAGACAGAGATCCTAAGTTCGAAGGTTTCCAGGCCTGCTGTGATTCCTCCACTCCTGGAGTATGGCTCTGCCACTGGAAGAGTAGAGGTCTCTTCCCAGATCCCCTCACAAAACATCTTTATGGTTTTGTTCATATTGCTCCTTCTGTCTTAAATGCCCTTAGCTTCTAGTTCTTGATATGTGTGTGTGTCTCTCAGTTCTGTCTGACTCTTTGTGCCCCCACTGATTGTAGCCCGCCAGGCTCCTCTGTCCATAGAATTCTCCAGGCAAGAATACTAAAGTGGGTTGCCATTCCCTTCTCCAGAGGATATTCCCAAACCAGGGATCAACCCCAGGCCTCCCGCACTGCAGGCAGGCTCTTTACCATCTGAGCCATCAGGGAAGCCCCTAGTTGTTGATGTTCAGCTATTATTTTCTCTAAGAGTTACTGAGCTCAACACAAACTCCTCCTTCGATCCATCCCTGCACAGGCTACTCACTGCTCTGTTCTCCTAAACATTGAAGAGTTATCTGATTTACATCCTACCGAGTTTATACTACGTAGGTGTCCACTTCCCAATTCAACTGTAAACTCTGAAGGCAGGTTCTAAGTCTTCTATGTTCCTTAATAGTTTTACAGGGAGAGGATGATGAAAGCAAACACATATGTATCCCCCTACAAAAATAGACAATTTAGACAATCAGTTGATTTCTTCCACCACTCACTTTTCAAATTCTAATGTCAACTTGTAGCTTATTTAAAACAAAGACTCCTTAGGAATTTTTGTCAGGTAGAAGGAAAACTAACAGACTATATTTCTCTTTAACTAATACTGACTATATGACCATTCCGTGGATTTTCTGATGTTGTTTTTAATAAGAACTTACCCTCAGGTATTTCACAAGCTTTTACATCTCAAACATTTTAGGTGGTGGCATATTTGAAAGGAAAAACATTAGGAAATATATGTTTGGACTGAACCTGGGAGTACTATGATTAGAACCCGTCTGTCACACTGTTAAAGCTGTAGCTGGCCTGCAGCCAAGACAGCCTTGCTGGAACCTGTACCTTCAGGTGTTTGAGGGCCTGCTCCGCCACGAGTTCCTCCTTCTTGTTCCATTCCACAGCGTTCATTATACAGGTCCACAGAAGTCCAATCACTGCTGTTTCTGGAAGATCATTCCTTTTCATTTCTTCTTTAACATAGAGAACCACCTACATTTCACGAAGAAAGGAGTCAAAAGAGGAACAGGCAGGTGGGGAGATCCCCCCATCTCTGTGCTTAGTAAAAGGTTTGGGGCAGACAAATGCGCTGCTAGTCCCTTCCTTTCTGGCATATGCTCTCAAGTTCCAAGGCAGAGGAGAACACAACGATTTGTTCTCAGAGCGGATTCATTTTTAGTTCCCAAATTAATAGGCTTAGCTCTGGCCAGGAGCTGCTGGGTAATAGAAAATAATAGCGAATCTTGGTTTCTCAGGGTTAGTCTTTTACAGGCAGGACCCCTGCTGAGTTGAGCAGGGCAAGGATTATTTAAGCCAGTCTGACTTTCTGGGATTTGAAGAAAGCAACAGAGCTGTGAATGTCTACTTCCAATCCTCAACTTAAAACCTCTTGATGAAAAGTTCTTGGGTTAGTATGAGGCACTCACTACAATTTATTCTTCAATTATCACTTTTGAATATCCTCATGCCTCATGTAAATAAATTGTAAAGTGCAAATCCTTCTTTTAGATGGTATATATCAATGTAGCAACACTCAGCAGGCTATTTACCCTTCAGAATTACTTTTAAATGTGCAAATGTATCCTAAAAACCTGATCATATGGAATAAATTCTGCCTAACAGTGTATTTTATATTAAATTTGTTTGAAAAAATCTTTCTCCTTTTGAAATAAAATCCCAAATAGAGCTGAGGACTTCAGGGCATGCATGTATGCTAAGTCGCTCAGTCCTGTCCGACTCTTTGCGAACCCATGGACTGTAGTCCACCAGGCTTCTCTGTCCATGGGGATTCTACAGGCAAGAATACTGCAGTGAGTTGCCATTTCCTTTTCCACGGGATCTTCCTGACTCAGGGATTGAACTGCATCTCTTAAGTCTCCTGGCTTGGCAGATGGATTCTTTACCACTACCGCTACCTGGAGGGCTTAAGAAGAAATTAAAAACCAGAATGCATCTTAATGTACCACTGTGTGAGCAGTACAACTACTTTTCTCCCTTCCTTTTAAAAATGAAAGTATACTGTTTTCTTTCCTGACAGCTTGGATTGCAGCGGGGAAAGTAGCTTTCTAGAAAAGAAGGAACGGAGGAGTCCCAGTCTTCCAGCTGACAGGGAGAAGCTGCAAAGAAATGTGACATCTCTATCCCTGAAAGTATCACAGGGTTCATTATAGTTTGCTTTTTTTCACCATGGAAAATCATGTTCAAGACTTTTGTTTGGATAAAGGTTACTGAATATATTGCTGACCTTAATGCTATGAGACTTAGGACCAACAGCTCCACCTGCTGGCCAGAATCCATCTTGAAATCTCAAATTTTAAATCATACATGGTACCTTGTAAGGCTCTAGGCAAGCAGGGTGGTGAGGGTTTGGGACCTGAGAGTTAAGTGGCAAAAGGAAAGGACACTTAATGTAACTTTTGAATTATCACATAAAAGTTTTTTTAAAGTTCAAATGGAAAGTTTTCTTCAGGCACGACTTAAAAAAAAAAAGATACAGTCATAGCCACAAGAACTATAGCTATACAAAACTATAGTATTTACATTATGCAGCTACCCAGTTATTGTGAGTAGAAGCCATCAAGTCACTGGTCCAAGGGGTCTCTATCCATGACGTGAATGCAAAACCATCCCCTTTTTGTCTTAAAATCGAAATCTACATATATTAAGCTAATACTTAACCATATTATATAATTTGCAATAAAATGGGAAAAATCACTTTAAACTGAGGTATAATGCTAGTGGATAGCAGCGGACAGTGAATCTATTAGGGAGATGAAATATTTTGACAACCATAGCAACCTGCTAAATAAGTCATCTGTATGGAAATAATCATTATTTTCTGGAACATCCTGGAGGATGTCTTTGATATTGAGCTCATTTATATGTATGAAAAGGACCTCAAGTTCATAGCAATGTACGAAGGGCAGTCTCCTTTAAGGAGGTAAAGTTTGCATTGCACAGTCTAGGATATGCCCCTCGCCCGTGGTTTTGCAGTGAAGTGAGCCCATGGTCCTCACCTCCTTGATGGGGCATTCCTGAGAAAGACGCTCCTGGAGTTCCTTCTGCAGCTCCTTCCTGGTGCCCAGGGACTGCTGGACTCGGAGGAAGTCGGAGAGCTCCTTCAGACCTGCGTCAGTGAAGTATTTAGCGAAATGATCTACGCTCTGTCTGTTAACTGGGAAGAGTTCCTGAGAGAGAAAGACGAGAGACTGTCACATAATAAGCCATTCACATTCTGCAAGCATAAAGAACATTTTCATATTAAAGTAGCACTTAAGACTGTCTCACGAAGAAAAGAGCAAGGGTTGATTTTTCAAAAGAATACATCTCAAGGTATATTTCTTAAGCACTCGCTAAGACACCTTTCAAAACTAGGCAATTTGACAAAGAATAAAAAATGTTCATCAACTTACATAAATTGTTTCACTCATTTGGAACCACTATTTACTTTTACTTTAATCGAAGTGTAGAACATGCAAAAACAGAGCCAAGTTTGCTAAACTAAGTACAAATAAGGTGATAAATGAGTAAGGCTGGGATTATTTTAAACAGATAAGAAAAATGAAAATTATTAATCATACTGTTTCCTTAACTGAGTTAATAGACAAAAACTAGTTTTAATAATGCTGAAATGATTTGAGATACTATTAAAAAAAATATTGACTATTATCATCTCATAGACCTCGTTTTACTTTCTGAGAAAATGCTCCTATTAGTCTAAAATAGCTCAGAGCTACAGGGAATTTTTGCTGTATCTCTTAATGATGGTGGCTCTAAATTAAGTTCATGGTGAGATCTAATCTAAACCTGTCCTACCAACTCTTCAATTCATTACATAATTCTTTTGGAAATTTTTAAAGCGCGCAGTACACCACGGCTGCTCTTACATTTTTACCTCATTTCCATTCACCTTATACAGCTTGGCAGGGGCTGAGGAACACTTAGTCATGTTCTAATCCTGTGTGACTCCCAGCACTCAACTAAGAAACCAAGGCAGTTTTCAAAGCTCTCACATTTTTCAGACTGTTGAAAAGTCTACAAAATAGATCCAAACTTTTATGATGGCTAGATTTGCATATATATATATATTGGCCAATGGCTGTATGGGCTTCAATAAAAATCTCTGAAGAAAGATCTGTAATGAGTTTGCCAAAGAAATGCAAAAAAGGAAAATGGCTGTCTGGCGAGGCCTTACAAATAGCTGTGAAAAGAAGAGAAGAGAAAAGCAAAGGAGAAAAGGAAAGATACAAGCATCTGAATGCAGAATTCCAAAGAATAGCAAGGAGAGATAAGAAAGCCTTCCTCAGCGATCAATGCAAAGAAATAGAGGAAAACAACAGAATGGTAAAACAACAGACTAGAGATTTCTTGAAGAAAATTAGAGATACCAAGGGACCATTTCATGAAAAGATGGGCTCAATAAAGGACAGAAATGGTATCAACCTAACAGAAGCAGAAGATATTAAGAAGAGGTGGCAAGAATACACAGAAAAACTGTACAAAAAAGATCTTCGCGATGTACAAAAAAGATATTCACGATGGTGTGATCACTCACCTAGAGTCAGACATCCTGGAATGTGAAGTCAAGTGGGCCTTAGAAAGCATCACTACAAACAAAGCTAGTGGAGGTGATGGAATTCCAGTTGAGCTGTTTCAAATCCTGAAAGATGATGCTGTCAAAGTGCTGCACTCAATATGCCAGCAAATTTGGAAAACTCAGCAGTGGCCACAGGACTGGAAAAGGTCAGTTTTCATTCCAATCCCAAAGAAAGGCAATGCCAAAGAATGCTCAAACTACCGCACAATTACACTCATCTCACACGCCAGTAAAGTAATGCTCAAAATTCTCCAAACCAGGCTTCAGCAGTATGTGAACTGTGAACTTCCAGATGTTCAAGCTGGTTTTAGGAAAGGCAGAGGAATCAGAGTCAAATTGCCAACATCTGCTGGATCATCGAAAAAGCAAGAAAATTCCAGAAAAACATCTATTTCTGCTTTATGGACTATGCCAAAGCCTTTGACTGTGTGGATCACAATAAACTGTAGAAAATTCTGAAAGAGATAGGAATACCAGACCACCTGACCTGCCTCTTGAGAAATCTGTATGCAGGTCAGGAAGCAATAGTTAGAACTGGACATGGAACAACAGACTGGTTCCAAATAGGAAAAGGAGTACGTCAAGGCTGTATATTGTCACCCTGCTTATTTAACTTCTATGCAGAGTACATCATGAGAAATGCTGGGCTGGATGAAGCACAGCTGGAATCAAGATTGCCGGGAGAAATATCAATAATCTCAGATATGCAGATGACACCACCCTTAAGGCAGAAAGGGAAGAGGAACTCAAAAGCCTCTTGATGAAAGTGAAAGAGGAGAGTGAAAAAGTTGGCTTAAAGCTCAACATTCAGAAAATGAAGATCATGGCATCAAGTCCCATCACTTCATGGGAAATAGATGGGGAAACAGTGAAAACAGTGTCAGATTTTATTTTTGGGGGCTCCAAAATCACTGCAGATGGTGACTGCAGCCATGAAATTATAAGACGCTTACTCCTTGGAAGAAAAGTTATGACCAACCTAGAGAGCATATTAAAAAGCAGAGATATTACTTTGCCAACAAAGGTCCATCTAATCAAGGCTATGGTTTTTCCAGTGGTCATGTATGGATGTGAGAGTTGGACTGTGAAGAAAGCTGAGTGCCAAAGAATTGATGCTTTTACTGTGGTGTTGGAGAAGACTCTTGAGAGTCCCTTGGACTGCAAGGAGATCCAACCAGTCCATTCTAAAGGAGATCAGACCTGGGATTTCTTTGGAAGGAATGATGCTAAAGCTGAGACTCCAGTACTTTGGCCACCTCATGAGAAGAGCTGATTCACTGGAAAAGACCCTGATGCTGGGAGGGATTGGGGGCAGGAGGAGAAGGGGATGACAGAAGATGAGATGGCTGGATGGCATCACTGACTCGATGGACTTGAGTCTGAGTGAACTCTGGGAGTTGGTGATGGACAGGGAGGCCTGGCGTGCTGCGATTCATGGGGTCACAAAGAGTTGGACACGACTGAGCGACTGAACTGAACTGAACTGATAGGGATGTAGGCAGATGCCTTCTGTCATGATTCAAATTTCAATATTCTGTGTACCATCATCCCATAAGCTGCCTTGAGTTGAGTCATGAGTTTCAAAATGTCAGAACAGAGTTGGTGGGAGCAGCATTAAAACATACATTCACGTTAAGCAAACATTTCAAAACTGACTGAATTTCTGTCATTGATATTTGTTAAGAGGTCTTCTAAATTTGTTGAGGGCAAGGAACTTTTTAATTTTTAGTTTCTTCTATGAATTTAGATATGAAGTATTTTGCTAATAACTGTATACAATAGAAGTCTTACAGAAAAATAAACTGAACTCAACAAGGTTAAACAACTAATTAGGCAGCTAGAAATTTAAGGACATGGCTGTATGACTCCAAAGTCAATAATTATTTGTGCCAGCATTCTGTATTCAATTTAGGAAGAATGTGACTGCAAAGTCTGATTTCAAGTTATGTTCAGAGTAATATATCATCAAAAGTGATTTTTAAATTTACTTTTATGAACTATAACCATAGTCCTTATGAATGACACATAATATCTTGAAAATTATTCTGAGCTGACCTCCATATTTCTGCTCCTACTAAGTTCTCTCTTTTGCTGTTCCCAACATGCCATGCCTCATAGGCTTTGCCTGAAATACTCTTCCTGAATATATCTAGATAGCTAGCTTCCTCACAAACGTCACCTCATGAGAGGCCTTGCCACACCACACAGGCACACCTCACTGTTTCCCTACTTGGTTTTCCTCTCAGAGCACTTTTCATTTTTCATTATACTACACATTTAAATTAATTATTCAGTTTATTGCCTGTTCCCCTGCAATAAACTATAAGCCCCAGAAAGACAAAGATTGCTTGTTTGACTTTCTTCAATAGCTTCAGCTCAATATCTTGATCATTGTTCCCTTTTCCACTGATGGGAGAATGATGTCTTCCATCTCCTCTCTTCTGGAAGTTGCTATATATTTTTCTTGCTTCTGTATTACAGAAGTAGGCAATTGCTAAACTTTGTGTATATGCTATTTTCCCCCCAAATGTGCTAATGCAGAGGGAATTTTGTTAAACAGCTTAGTGAAACAAAAATTTCCTCCTAGATGGTGGAACTGACACTCTAGTTCCTCATTCATTTGTAAGTCAGCAAACAGCATGCAGGCATGGTCTAAGACATAGCCACCCTGTCTTCACGGAGTTTCTGGTAGAAACTGCTACCTAAGCTTTTCATGCTCAAAATATACTAGACAAAGAAACCTAGTAAAAACACTTAAATGTTTTTCAAAAAGGAAATACATTAAGCATTTTTTAAATGAAGTAACCTAATCAATTTAACCAAGCTGTGTTACTGGTGTCTTTAAGGAACCATACTTTAAGTTAGAAGAGCATAGTGTTTTCAAAAGTTTAATATGGGAAAGAAAGGTTCACTCTTACCCCCAACCCACACTCACATACAGTGACTTATAAAACACCTGATAATAAGCATAAAATTGTAAGGATGAATGAATAAAAAATAAATTGGTATTCAAAAAAATAAAATGGATAACCAACAAGGACCTATTTGTATCGCACATGGCATGCTGCTCAGTGTTATGTGGCAGCTTGAATGGGAGGGAAGTTTGGGGGAAAATGGATACATGTATATGTATGGCTGAGTTCCTTTGCTGTTCACCCTAAACTATCAGTAGAAACAGTGTCAGACTTTATTTTTTGGGGCTCCAAAATCACTGCAGGTGGTGACTGCAGCCATGAAATTAAAAGACGCTTACTTCTTGGAAGAAAAATTATGACCAACCTAGATAGTATATTCAAAAGCAGAGACATTACTTTGCTGACTAAGGTCCGTCTAGTCAAGGCTATGGTTTTTCCTGTGGTCATGTATGGATGTGAGAGTTGGACTGTGAAGAAGGCTGAGCGCTGAAGAATTGATGCTTTTGAACTGTGGCGTTGGAAAAGACTCTTGAGAGTCCCTTGGACTGCAAGGAGATCCAACCAGTCCATTCTGAAGAAGATCAACCCTGGGATTTCTTTGGAAGGAATGATGCTAAAGCTGAAGCAAAAAATTATGACCAACCTAGATAGTATATTCAAAAGCAGAGACATTACTTTGCTGACTAAGGTCCGTCTAGTCAAGGCTATGGTTTTTCCTGTGGTCATGTATGGATGTGAGAGTTGGACTGTGAAGAAGGCTGAGCGCTGAAGAATTGATGCTTTTGAACTGTGGCGTTGGAAAAGACTCTTGAGAGTCCCTTGGACTGCAAGGAGATCCAACCAGTCCATTCTGAAGAAGATCAACCCTGGGATTTCTTTGGAAGGAATGATGCTAAAGCTGAAGCTCCAGTACTTTGGCCACCTCATGAGAAGAGCTGATTCACTGGAAAAGACCCTGATGCTGGGAGGGATTGGGGGCAGGAGGAGAAGGGGATGACAGAAGATGAGATGGCTGGATGGCATCACTGACTCGATGGACTTGAGTCTGAGTGAACTCTGGGAGTTGGTGATGGACAGGGAGGCCTGGCGTGCTGCGATTCATGGGGTCACAAAGAGTTGGACACGACTGAGCGACTGAACTGAATTGAACTATCACAACACTGTTAATTAGCTATATCTCAATACAAAATAAAAGTTTAAAAAAAGAGAAATAATTGAGTCTTCTGTGTTAAGTAGTAATTGACTATAGCTTTTTTCCTAATAATTCACCCAGCTTTCCTTTACACAAGTGTTCAGTGAAGTTCCTCCTTGTATCTGTCTTCACAGGTGGAGAAAGGAGCCCATGAGTGGATTAAACCTTCCTACCCCACTGGCAGGCTTCTCACTGACGTCTTCTGGCCAAAGAAGGTGAGCTTCTGCAATCTCAGAAGGGCTCACTTTGGTGTCCTATATTTCTGTCCTCTGACATGAGGACAGAATGGCTCTGGTTGGAGTTGTTCCTTCACCATGGGTCCCAGAATGAAAGGGCATGTAGATCTCAGTGGGCCTTGGTGAGCTAAGATACAGCTACTCCACAGACTCAGGGACAAGAATACACTCTTTCATATGAACTTCCACTGACAACAACAACCTATTCACTGGTCTTCAGTACTTCCAGATACCCTACACTGCTACAGAGTAGGTTCCACAAAGGCAGGAAACTTTTCTATCCTGACTCAACAGACTCTACAACTTCTAGGCTGGAGCCTGGCACACAGCAGACACGTAATGGAAGTTTCAAATTAACTACAATTAACTTGTTCATTTTCATAGGTATCTAAGCATTTCTAAGGAATCTTGGTATAAACAAGGAATCTTGTTTAAACTTTTATTTTGTTAACAAACTAACCTGTATTTGAGATCAGTGTTATTCAACTATGACTCAAGATACCCATAAATGTCTAATTAGGTGAGATCAATGTGACCTCAAATTTCATATTAAAACTTTAAATTTCTACAGTTATTAGCTGCATCAGAGGTAATTCTGATAAATTTTTTCACTATGTCAACAAACTTCCAAATTTGAAAGTCTCCATATTCCTTGTGACTCTTTAATTTTATCATTCCATTTATTTATGCAACTAAGATTAAACTGGAATTAGTTTCTATCTTACAATAATACAGAAATAAAAGGACCTATGTTCCAATTCGACATAGACTCAGGCATTTGCGTATTACATTGCACACACTGACAGAGCCCCGGCAGAAGCATGGAACATATAACCCTTTGCCCAGACAACACTTACAAGCAGCCTTTTGTCTAAGTTGGCTTTTCTCAAAGAGGAGGTAACAGAGTTGGCGTCTTTTTCTGCCATCCATGCTTTAAAAAGTTTGACAGCAAATGAGGCCGCAATGCCTGTTAAAAATAAAAGAGAGAGAGTAAACCTTTTATAAGAAAAACTGCTTGTGATAATGCATAAGGCAACATTTCCCATTAGGTGCCCTGAAATGACTAAATAATTTAGAGACTTGATTTGGTACAAAGGAAAAATGGAAAGCTCTCTAGGCTTTTCATTAATGAAAAGAGAATATTTTCAAGAGAAGTAAAAAAAGAAGTTACAGTACTTTTCAAACTTGGACTCCTGAATTCCAACCTGTTTTAACTGTAAGCTTATTTTTACCATGGTCAAAACATATTCAAAGCCACGCATGTTATATTGTTTTGCCTCTATTTCACTCTGTGGTTCACCAATATTCCACGTTTGTAACAGTTATCCTGAGGTACAACAAATAAATCATGAGCCATACAACTGAAATGTCAACATGTCAACTAATCTCTTGATAAATGATGCCAGCGAAAGAACATCAATAGTGACAGGTATAAATAAATAAAGTTATAGATGAACATGCATCATTTACTTTACACTTTTACTTTTTGTAAAAAGCATTTTAAAATATTCATGAGTTAAGCTATAAAAATGTCAGTTCTGTTTTCAGCTGAAATCTTCTCTGGATATTTTTAAAGAGATTTTAAAAATTGCTATGTTAATCAGGAATCCATTCAATTACATACTCATTTATAACAAGATTTATTTCTAAATATAAATAAACAGATAACTAATAGACAGCTTTTCTGTGAACCCTAAATGTCTAAATTAATGTTGCATTTATTTAATGGAAATTTAAGGAGTAGTTGATACATTAAACTGATTTTTCTGAGTTGAAGGCTTCACTATTGGTGATGGTCTAAACAGTCTCTAGTCCCCTTTCCAAAGAGAATTCCCATCTTACTGAGGCCAGGTGACTTCTAATTAGTCTAAGCCCTGGCACCACCCTCCTTCTGCAATGATTAATAATGGGGGAAAAATTTGAGTCCTGAATGATATTGCTGTTCACTCTGAAGTCTGTTTGACTTTTACATATATTGTTATATAAGAAATAAATGCCCTTAAATGGGGGAGGGAATAATTAGGAATTATGGGATTAACACATACACACTACTCTATATAAAACAGATAACAACGACCTACTGTATAGCACAGGGAACTATACTCAATATTCTGTAATAACCTATAAGGGAAAAGAATCTGAAAAAGAATATACATCTGAATCACTTTGCTATACACCTGAAACTAACAACATTGTAAATCAAATTTGTTTCAATTAAAAAAATGTAAAAAATAGAATTAAAAAAAAAAAGAAATGCCCTGACACGAAATTTATGTCCTGTCTTCCAGTTACTTGCAGGTAAACAAGCTCAACTAATACAGACACCAGCTTTACCCAATGTTTTTCTTTTGAATAGCAGAGGAACTAAGCCCCTCCAGCCTCAAACTAAGACAATAATCATGAGCTAGAGAATTTTATGCTGTCAACTTGTTGACCTGGATTTTTAATATTATCATTACTTCATAGTCAATATAAAATTTAATATAAACTTGTGTAATTAAAAATTTTAAAAAAGATCTTGTAATGCTCATAAGTAAGAGAAGTAATCAAGTATGCCTGAAACTAGGAGTCTAAAACAAAATCAGGCTCAAACCTATCACTGTGCTTTAAAAGTGGCTCCTAGTGGAAGGACTGGAGAAACTTTGTGCTTGAGATTCTGGGGAGTGGATGATTCCCCTTAGCCATTTGTTGGGTGGGAAGTTGGGGAAAAGGTATAATTTCATAACCTTTTCCTATTTGGGAAGAAAAAGTTTAAGACTTTAGTTTCTAAAGATGGTAGACTATAAGGAAGAACCATGTGACAGAGGCACGGTGTCATTTCTATCACGAAAGTATTCTTTCCTACCCCTCCCAGCATTTTACCATAAAAAATTTCAAGAAGAACTTCTTACAGAAGAACTGAACAAACTGAAAAGTAAATACTCATGTACTCACCATCTTGATTCTGCAGCAGTTAATATTTTGCTGTATTTGCTCTATCTCGTTTGTCCATTTATCTTTCTAATAATTTAATTTTTAATACATTTCAAAAGAAATTACGTACACCATTTAAGTTTTTAATACAACCAGAAAGAATTATTTTCTGTTATAAATGCTAGGTATAAATCTGATGTAATTAACATTTACTGTTTACGTTTTATCTTTTTCTCCTAGTATAAAATGGCTAGTACCATAAATAAAACATGAAGGATCATGACTTCTCTTCAGGAAAACATTTTAAAGTGCTCTAATATTTTAACAATATATTAATAACAATTAGAGAGTCTAAAACCATAGAGAATCTCTAATAATGTGATTTGACTCTTGATTTACGATTCTTTTCTCAGTTATAAAAAAGTTATAACTCATTTCACTGCAGGCATGAATGAGGCTGAGACTTCACATCTGTAGGAGTAAAACCCAATTCTAAGAAGAAACAGATGTTTTCACAAAAGCTCTTTTAATTTGTCTTTAAGAAAAAAAATAACTCTTTTGTTTAACTGCATTTAAAACTTGAATATCATTATCCTCCTACAAGAAAAAAAAAGCCCACTTCTGTATTATTCTATAACCAAGTAATTGTATGTATGCCCATCAAACTCTTAATGCCTTAAAATTAAAGCAAAACTCTTAGGCAGCCGTCTGGACTTCTAAAACAGACATAATGAATACTTGAAAAAAAAATGTGATCAGAACGAACATCTGAGCACGAAATCTTGAGGGGGAACAGTTCAGAAGAATGGCCCAAACCAGTGAAGTAATAGTTTGGGGGGCATTTAGGAATGTGAAGGCCCATTTTTGGCTGTTCTACTAAATGGAGGCAAGTGTTTCAGGCTGGCATTCTGTTTCTGAGGGCAAAAAAGGCTGAATGTCCCACAAAGCATAAAGAGTCCTGCACAATGGAGCACTGTCCCAGCAGAATATGTTAGGAAGCATCTATGTTGAGAGAGACAGTGTAGAACTGCTCCATTGCAGGGTCTTTAACTGAGATAAGCCAAAAATTCTGGTTTATTATTATTCTCTAATTGTCTTTCTATAGGTGTGCAGATTTTTCTCCTAAATTCCTACAAGAAACACATACAATCCTTTTATTGTTTGAACACACACACACAGCCTCTTATGTGGAGCACGGATGGGTAGCAGAGAACACCAAGAAGAGGTACTGGTACTTCTCTTTGGCTTTCTTTTCCCAGCTGACAGGTAAGAAAACGAACACACGTACCTTCTTTGACTAAGCTGTCAGTGAAGAGACTGGTGAGGATGGTGGCAGGCAGGGTGCCGCTGCCCAGCAGGATCCCCGACAGCATTGCCAACTTTGTCTGCTCCGTTTGGAAAAGGCTTTAAGGAAGAGGAGAAGCTGCGGGTCAAACAAAAGAAACCATGTCTATAAAGCAAAGGACTAAAGTAGGAAAATAACAAGCAATGAACATCCACGGCTAGATGGCTCACAACTGATGGCTCATGAGTAGCACACTTAACTCACTGGAGACACACACATATGCTCCACGATAAACTGGGTGCTACAGAAAGGGACTTTATCAGGCCCTGTTCCTTTCTCCCAAATTTACTTACAATTTAGCTACAGATAACATCAAATTAAAAGATGCTTACTCCTTGGAAGAAAAGTTATGACCAACCTAGACAGCATATTGAAAAGCAGAGACATTACTTTACCAACAAATGTCCGTCTAGTCAAGGCTATGGTTTTTCCTGTGGTCATGTATGGATGTGAGAGTTGGACTGTGAAGAAGGCTGAGCGCCAAAGAATTGATGCTTTTGAACTGTGGTGTTGGAGAAGACTCTTCAGAGTCCCTTGGACTGCAAGGAGATCCAACCAGTCCATTCTGAAGGAGATCAGCCCTGGGATTTCTTTGGAAGGAACGATGCTAAAGTTGAAACTCCAGTACTTTGGCCACCTCATGTGAAGAGTTGACTCACTGGAAAAGACCCTGATGCTGGGAGGGATTGGGGGCAGGAGGAGAAGGGGACGACCGAGGATGAGATGGCTGGATGGCATCACGGACTCGATGGACGTGAGTCTGAGTGAACTCCGGGAGTTGGTGATGGACAGGGAGGCCTGGCGTGCTGTGATTCATGGGGTCGCAAAGAGTCGGACACGACTGCACGACTGAACTGAACTGAACTGAACTAAACTGAACATTCGTGGGAAGGAAAAGAGGCATTTGGAGAACAGTGTGAACAGGTCACATAAATAACTTAAATTTGACTGTATAGACAAAGGGTAAACATTACCAAGTGTCTTCTGAATACACCGTTGCCTTTCATGCGTGTTTCATTTCTTTGCATGCTCCCTTAGAGCTGCGCCCCCCACTACACCCCCACCCCATCATAATCTACCCATTTTCTTTGGGTTATAACAGAATATAAACAACAATAACAAAACAGAAGTCAATAAGCTGTGACATCTAGCATATACTTTTTTGAGCCCACAGCATACTTTTTTAAAACAAGACTGGGTGAAAAAGGGTTTTCAAGGTTCTTGATGCCTTTTTTTAAAATGGTGAGATTCAAACTAGGTGTTTCTTAAATCATAGAGTTTTACCACCAATCCCGGTGATGAGGTAATGGAGGGTATAAGATAAAGAAAAGTTATGCGTAGAGAAAAGGCCACTGCTGCGGGTTGGAAAGAACAATTGTAATGAGAGGGTAGCAATGGGTAGCTTATGGGTAGCAATGCTGCCAACATATCCCAGCAGTAGAGGAAGTGACAAAGCAGCAACCCCCGAAAACTTGGAAGGGAACACAAAGCAAAGGGGCTAAACCCCACTTGCCACCGTGAGTTCTAAGAGTATCCATGCCCTCCTTTTTCCTAACCCTCCTCCACCTAGTGCTTTGACTATATTTGTATTTCATGGCTACTTTTCCCTGTTTCAACAGACTTTAGGCATGTTACTGAGATTCCCCAGGGCCGAAAATCAGGACTGGGGCTCTCCAGACTTCTTCATTACCCTGCACCGATGAAAAAAAATTCACTGGCATAAATACAGACTTATTAAGTGCTTTATGGCCAATGAAATTCTGTTAGCTCTGTGCAGTGAATAGGGCTATATTAATGTACCATCCCCAACAGTTACAGAATTATTATATTACAGAGAGGTTATGTGACTCTCCAAATATTTATATGATGAGTAAGTGGCAGAACTGGAATCAAACTAGCCCATTTCACTCTCCATTTAAGCCTTTTAAAGTCTCAATGATTTAAAAAGACTTTCTAAGCTCACAAGAAAAGAGGGCGTGAAGGAAATTGGTATCAATGGTTAAAGCTCCAGAGTGCAGCAGGAATGCGGTAAGAAAAAAACTGACAAAACTAGATACTTTATATCAATCTGGCTTTTTTCTCATTGTCAAAATAAAAAGATTCAAGTAAATAATGAAAAAGAGCCAAGATAAAAATATTAACACTATTTAAGAACATTAATATACTCATATTCACCAAAAACTCAATTATATTTAGCAAAATGGTGCAAAAGTTCTTTGCTTAAAATTAATATCCATATTGCTCAATTATACGAATAGTATTAAAATCAGACGCTACATGTATTGCAGCAGAATTTTCTTTAAAAAAATGGATACTCTGAAAAATAAATAATTCTTGAAAGCATATTCATCAAATGAATCAAGTAGAAAGTTTTCAAGGTTCAAATGAACTAGGAGAAGAAAAACATGAGGGATATTATTAGGCAAAGAGGTTTATCTGAATGGTTTAATATCATTTTTTGGTAATATCTATCCCTCTATTTTTGGAGAAGGCAATGGCAACCCACTCCAGTGTTCTTGCCTGGGAAATCCCATGGTCGGAGGACCCTGGTAGGCTCCAGTCCATGGGTTCGCAAAGAGTCAGACATGACTGAGCGACTTCACTTTCACTTTTCACTTTCATGCATTGGAGAAGGAAATGGCAACCCACTCCAGTGTTCTTGCCTGGAGAATCCCAGGGACAGTGGAGCCTGGTAGGCTGCTGTCTATGGGGTCACACAGAGTCGGACATGACTGATGCGACTTAGCAGCAACAGCAGCATCCTTCTATTTTAATGACACACTCATTTTCTAAGCAACTAGTCAAATAATGGACCACTTTAATCCATTCAAATGTTTTTCCATGGTAAAAAAAAATGTAATACATGTTAATAGAATAAATCTAACATAGAATAATATAAAAATATGAGTAATCTCCTCTTTAATCCTATTTCCTTAGAATAAACAATATTAACAGTTTGAGATGTGTCCTTTCAGATTCTTAAATATACTTCTATATGCCTACATTTTATAAATAACTACATGTATACACATGCTTTTACTGAACTATACATTGATAACAGCTCAAAACTGCTGAGTGGTACACAGTTTCCTGAACACTTTATGTGTATATGACTATTACGAAAGTCTTGATCCTAGCTTTCAACAAAGAAATCTGAGGCACAAAGAAATTAAGTAACTTGCTAAGGTTAAACTTCTGCCCAATGGTTGTTCTTTTACTTAACAATTTATCACAGACATCTCCTCTCATCAGTTCATGTGGTTATGCCTCACTCTTTGACTGCATAGTATCCCACTGTAGAGAGAGACCGTGATTTAATGAACCTGTCTCCCACCATGAAAATTTAGGTTACGTCTCAATACTGTGGTGAACATCTGTATGCATATATAGGTGTATGTTTTCATGCTGAAGGATTTTTTTGTATGAAAGTCAAGCCATGAAGAATATAGATTAAAAAAAAAGATTTTGCTGCTTAAGTGTTTGCTATATATGAACCATTCTGAACAAAGGGAATCAAGAGTGGGTAAGCAGCAAAGTAGACGTTGCAAAGTAACAAAGTTGATGGTTTCTTTATTCTCTTGGTTTGTAATTTGGGCAGATGTCTAAAATCAGAAATGATGGCAAAGCAGCATACAAATCTGTAACTGCCATATATAAATAAAGAGGAGCTACAAATTAGAAAGGAACATACTGCAATTTCTGAAAAGAGGGCTTCTTTAGTAAGGTGCTATTGCTTATTTGGCTATTTATTAGAGGTCAATTACTGTGCTAAGTACCTTATAGCTCATAGAAATTATCCTTACAACAACCATACATAAAGTCCAAACTTTTATTGCAGCTATTTTATAGATGAAAAAACCGATGAGATTTACACCCAGATACTATTTTCAAAGGTATGCTTCTATCTCCTTTGCTAAATGGCATCTTCTAAAATTAAAGAATTTTAGTGATTAATAGCTGCTGTGCTATGCTCTTTCATAAGCTTTAACTAATTACATATGCTTTAAAAATATTCCTCTGAACAAAACATGGTGGCTCACATTAAACATGAAGGAAAAATTCTAGGCTAATCATGTATTTCTTTCTACAGCTATTAGCTAATGATCTGTCATATTCATTTCTTCACTCAACAAGCATTTTTAAAAGCTTAAAGAGGTCTGTGGTTCTCTGGACTACCACTATAAAAGCAAAATTTTCATGTCATCATTTTAGCAAACAGAGTATATTACATCTGAATTCTTACCTTTTTCATTTCATCCTCAAATGCTTTTTCCAAATACTTATATCTCCTGATGAGTTTGTTGAAGACCTAAACATAAAAGAAACCAGTCAATATTATGTAAACAATTTTAAAAGGCAAACTCACCTCAACTACATGGGTCTACACTAATAAAAACATGTAGTTAAACATTCTCCTACTGTGATATGAGAACCACAAACATTTCAAAAGAGTTATTATGACCTGGGGGGTAAAACAGGATCAAAATGCAGGTAGAAAAAAAAACAAATCCATTTGAGAATATAATAGATGAGAAAACAAAAATGACTTTGATGAAAATAAAATGAATATAATTTTAAATCTGTGTGACACAGAGATGGAAAATATTAATAACTGAAACAAAGGGGATTACAGATATAATCACTGAGATACATGATGGGAGGAGATCAGAGTTTAGGGAAGATTATACTCCAGGTGAATACAAACATGATTTCAGCAGATAAGCAATACAGACTACTGGCCCCCACAATCCAGTTAGAATTCTCAAGCAGGATTTCCAAGTGAGTCAGTGGAATCCTGGACTGTTTTTTAAAGAGGAATGATGTTTGTTACGGACCGAACATCTGTGTTCCTCCTAAATTCATACATTGAGGCCCTATCCCCAAAGTAACTCTAACCTCTGGGCTCTAATGCCTGATGATCTGAGGCAGAGCTAATGTAACAGTAATAGAGATAAAGTGCATAATAAATGTGATGCACTCGAATCATCTCTTTTCCTATTAGGCTGCTTGTCCTTTTTTTCTTGACTTACAGTTCTTTATTTAATCCGTATATAAATCCTTTATCAGAGAAGGCAACAGCAACCCACTCCAGTACTCTTGCCTGGAAAATCCCATGGACGGAGGAGCCTGGTAGGCTGCAGTCCATGGGGTCACTGAGTCGACATGACTGGTCACTGAGTCGGACACGACTGAGCAACTTCACTTTCACTTGCATGCATTGGAGAAGGAAATGGCAACCCACTCCAGTGTTCTTGCCTGGAGAATCCCAGGGATGGGGGAGCCTGGTGGGCTGCCGTCTATGGGGTCGCACAGAGTAGGAGTCGACTGAAGCGACTTAGCAGCAGCAGCAGCATAAATCCTTTATAGGCTTTATGTATTACAAGTATCTCCTTGCTTCTTTCTTTTGAACAGCTACCTAATAGTTTATTAATATGAATTACCAAGCTCTACTTAATTAGTTGCCTGTGGATCGACTTATGGATTTTCAAACCAGGGATTTTCATCCTTTGATGTTTTAGTTTTGAAGGGTAGTGCTAAACTACTCTCCCTAAAGCTGGGACCAACTTATGTTCCAACAGAAAGTATGATTCCTCATGTCTCTTATGGATAAAAGGTAAAAACTTTCTATCTTCCTGAATTTTAATGATCACTGTCTTATTATGAGTGCAGTTAAGTATCTCTCCATATGTTTAAGAGCTACTGAACATTTCTATTAAAAAAGTGACCTGAAGAATTTCTGAATCTTAACTTTTCTTAAATCTTATTTAAAGGTTTCCCTTTCAGCACAACAATCTCTCAGGGACAGGCTCTACCTGAGCATAGTTTCGGATGGTTTCATGATCTTCATTTGCTGAAAACACACAGTGGTTGGTCATCTTGGTCTTATCACCATCATCTATGCGTGTTCCTCCTGGGGCTAATAAGAGAATAGTTAATAACCATTAGGACAGCACTGAAATCAGACGAGCATGTGTCCAAGAGATCAATTCTTGTACATCTAGGAAAATAGTAAAAGTAGATATCACATAAACTTTCACAGAATGATGTACATGTGTAGGTACACAGTTTTTTAGAAGATTATCACCTTAATAAAATTTTGTTCACGTGGCTGTGTTTATTACAAAGGGCCAATTAAATCTTATGAATAAATTAATTGCATCAAAACAGACTCTTGTAGGAGTTACTTTTCCAAAAACTAATTTACGTAAAAAAGATGTTTGTACGGTTTGATTTGTGTTTTTGCTGTGCTGTGCAGCATGCAGGATCTTAGTTTTCTAACCAGGGACTGAACCCATGTCCCCTGCATTGGAAGCAGAGTCCTGCCTTGTTTATAGGTCTATGATAATGCAAAATGGTTATTCGAATGTGTTTTCCTACCACAGGGTATGAGACTGTTGATTTACATACTTGACTTCACTGGACCCTATAAGTCTGATTCTTGCCAAAGTGTATCCTTAACTATGACAGCTAAATAATAACATTTATTCAGTGAATTTAATTTGATTAGTCTCAATGTAGTTCTTGATGTTTCCCACATCAGAACATGGTTCACTTTCCAGGTTTGCTACTAATATCGTGCTGGACTCCAATTCACCAACACTAGTACTATCCAGACCTGGCTTTTATAGATCTTGATGGTTTCCACTTCAAAAGGTATCAAGAATGTCTCCTCCTCACTAACCCAGTTATCTACACAGTGTTGATCAGTATACACTCTGACCCCTTGTCATTTATATTTGATCACCCAGCAGTTCCACTGGCTAGGAAGGAGTGTACTTTATTGTTGCTCATCTTTGCCCCCATACCCTATACAGCATCATGGAGGAAATGGACAGATAAATGGATTAGAACAAAAGAATGCCTTTTTTCTACCACTCAACTTTCCTCATTCAAAGGGCTTCCCAGGTGGCATAATGGTAAAGAACCCACCTGCCAATGCAGGAGATGTAAGTTCAATCCCTGGGTTGAGAAGATCTTCTGGAAAAGGAAATTGCAACCCACTCCAGTATTCCTGCTTAGGAAATCCCATGGACAGAGGAGCCTGGCAAGCTACAGTTCAAGCCTCATGTTCAAGTCCATGGGGCTGCAAAAAGTCAGACACTCATGCACATGTGCTCAAAGGCTCCTCCTATAAGTTTCAACGGTGGCCATTGCAAACATTGGTTGATTAGAAGACCAGAGTCAGAACACTAGGTAGTTTTATTTCTGATTTTACCTCATCAGAATTAGGGTGGAAATTTGAGCAAGTCAAATTAGGTTAATAACTACACTCAAATATCTGTTGAGTTGATATTTGTACAGGCCATATTTTAGTGTTTTGATTTGAGTCATATTTCATACCTTTGGATGAGATAAGCTACAAATAGCCAATTGTTTCTTACAGTTTTGTAAGTAAATTCATTTTTAGAAATGTCAGCTCCTTCAGGAGTCTGTTCTCATGCAATTAATTTATGCACAATTCAATTAGCCCTCATGAATACAACCACCTGGAACAAATTTGTTTCGGGAGGAGGGGAACAAAATTTTATTAAGAGTATAATCTTCTAAAACCTCTGGACTAATGATTCCTATCTGATAGAAGTTATATAACTGAAAAGTCTGATTTGGAAACTACAGTCTTTTAAGAGGTAAAATTTAAAAACTGCATTCTCTTACAAAACAAAATATTTGTTACACATTAATAATATTGCTACACCTCACTTTTTTTCCCCCTGATAGTGGGACCAAGTATTAATAGCCATTTCTAAAAGTTTTGTGAAATTTTCTGTTTTTCTCAAGGTAGAAACAGAACAAAAGTGTTTCTTGTATCTACTCTTCAAAGCATACAGCTGAAAAGCCAAGATAACTATTGTCTCAAGAATAGCAGTGGAAGGTAACTATTTTTGTGGATGTGAAGAAAATTCTTACATACTAAATTAGCAAACAAAATGTTTATATGAAAAGAATGCACCTGGCTAACTCTTTTCATTACATCATAGGTCTGGCCTTGGGAGATATCTGGGGTTATACTAACTGTGCTCGTACGCTGTACCAAACTTTTTGTCCTACGCGCTTTTGGATATATGAATGTGGCGTGAAAACATGAATTCTTTTTTTCAAACATATGGGGTTTATTAGGAAAAAAGCCTAACAGTGGAAAGGGAGAAAGACTGACAAAGAGTGCTCAATGTGTGTGTTTGTAAAATGAAGGTGGTGGTGAAGGAATCTCCCCTTGAGCTCTACGTTCGTGAGTAAGAGAGAGGCAAGTGCTGCAGACCTTGTGATCCTGGTATAGGCTGCAGGTATAAATTTGCTGGTCATCATTAGGGAGATGGTAAATGAAATCATGAGACAATGCAAAGCATAGAACTCTGAACATATGTGAGGTGGCAAATATGGAAACCTTTGAGCCTCACAAGAAGTGGCACTAAGACAGGGAGTAGGGAGTCTACATGGTCTATGAAAGGAAAGAGAGGGAAACACTTCAAGGATCATCAAAGGGTCAACAGTGCTGCCTACTAAGAGCTGATTGACAGGTGAAATCATTTGTGACTTTGACAAGAACCAAAACTGACCGAAGATTATCCTTGCATACAATTTACCAGTGTATCAGAAAAAGTCTATAATAGTTAAGGAAATTGAAAAAGCCAATAATCACAACAGGAAAGGTTCAATCTCACTCTTAATTATGGTTTTCATTCTTTTCAGAATCGTTTGAGGTAACACTTATTATAGTAAGAAAGACAACAACATACTGCTAAGTAAATACAAAAGAGCAGAGAGAGTTATTGTGTTTGTATAACATCATCCCATCCTCAAAAGTTTATGCATTTAGGTAAAGAAATCTGTAGAAAAGAATTAACCAAATATTAATAATAGTTATCTCTGGGTATTGGCATTTGAGCACACTTCAGTTCAGTTGCTCGGTCATGTCTGACTCTGTGATCCCTGTTCATTGACAACTCCTGGAGTCCACCCAAACTCATGTCCATTGAGTTGGTGATGCCATCCAATCATCTCATCCTCTGTCGTCCCCTTCTCCTCCTGCCCTCAATCTTTCCCAGCATCAGGGTCTTTTCAAATGAGTCAAATCTTCGCATCAGGTGGCCAAAGTACTGGAGTTTCAGCTTCAACATCAGTCCTTCCAATGAACACCCAGGACTGATCTCCTTTAAAATGGACTGGTTGGATCTCCTTGCAGTCCAAGGGACTCTCAAGAATCTCCTCCAACAACACAGTTCAAAAGCATCAGTTCTTCAGTGCTCAGCTTCTTTATAGTCCCCAACCCTCATACCCATACATGACTACTGGAAAAACCATAGCCTTGACTAGATGGACCTTTGTTGACAAAGTAATGTCTCTGCTTTTGAATATGCTGTCTAGGTTGGTCATAACTTTCCTTCCAAGGAGTAAGCGTCTTTTAATTTCATGGCTGCAATCACCATCTGCAGTGATTATACTTGTTTTAAAATATCTTTCTGCTTTATTGACCCTGCTAAAGCCTTTGACAGTGTGGATCACAACAAAATGTGGAAAATTCTTAGAAAGAGATAGGAATATAAGACCACCTTACCTGTCTCCTGAGAAACCTGTATATAGGCCAAGAAGCAACAGTTAGAACTGGACATGGAACTGTAGACTGGTTCCAAATTGGGAAAGGCGTACATCAAAGCTGTACATTGTCACCCTGCTTATTTAAACTACATGCAGAGTACATCATGCAAAATGCTGGACTGGATGAAGCATAAGCTGGAATCAAGATTAATGGGAAAAATATGAACAACCTCAGATATGCAGATAATACCACTCTAATGGCAGAAAGTGAAGGAACTAAAGAGTTTCTTGATGAGAGTGAAAGAGGAGAGTGAAAAAGCTGGCTTGAAACTCAACATTCAAAAAACTAAGATCATGGCATCAGGTGCCATCAGTTCATTTTTTCATGGTAAACAGATGGGGAAAAACTAGCAGATTTTATTTTCTTGGGCTCCAAAATCATTGCTAACGGTGACTGTAGCCATGAAATTAAAAGACACTTGCTCCTTGGAAGGAAAGCTTGACAAACCTTTGTTGGCAAAGTGATGCCTCTGCTTTTTAATGACAAACCTAGGCAGCGTGTTAAAAAGCAGAGGTGTCACTTTGCCAAAAAAGGTCCATCTAGTCAAAGCCATGGCTTTTCCAGTAGTCATGTATGGATGTGAGAACTGGAACACAAAGGAGGCTGAGCGCTGAAGAACTGATGCTTTCCAACTGTGGGGCTAGAGAAGGCTCTTGAGAATCCCTTGGACTGCAAGAGACCAAACCAGTCAATCCTAAAGGAAATTAATCCTGAATATTCACTGGAAGGACTGATTCTGAAGCTGAAGCTTCAAAATTTTGGCCACCTGATGTGAAGAACTGACTCATTTGAAAAGACCCTGATGTTGGCAAAGATTGAAGGCAGAAGGAGAAGGGTACGACAGAGGATGAGATGGTTGGATGGCACCACCGAATCAACAGACATGAGTTTGAGCAAACTCTGGGAGATAAGAAAGAACAGGAAGCCTGGTATGCTGTAGTCCACAGGGTCGCAAAAAGTAGGACATGACTTAGTGACTAAACCACAACAGCAATTTCTGAGGATTAGGATTTGAGCACACTACAAAGTGCTTTTATATGTGGACTTGAATTACCTATAATGATAATGAGATTTGCATAAACAATAGCAATAAAAATAAAGCTGGCAAATAGTGAAAATCAGCAGTTCAAATCAAAAGGGAGTCTGGAAGTAAATGGGGCCATGTACCAGCACAGATAGATATAAGAGCTCAGAGTGAAGAATTAAAGGGTGGCTCTACCTAGAAAGGGCTTCCCTGGTGGGTCACATGGTAAAGAATTCACCTGCAAGGCAGAAGACCTGGGTTCAGTCCCTGGGTTGGGAAGATTCCCCGGAGGAGGGCATGGCAACCTACTCCAGGATTCTCGCCTGGACAATCCCCATGGACAGAGGAGGCTGGAAGGCTACAGCCCATAGGGTCGCAAAGAGTCACACACAACTGAGCGACTAACACACAGCACTATATGGAAAGGTATGTATGTACCCCGTCTTAAAGTAGGTTGGCCTAAGCAACATTTCTCAATGAAAGGCACTCGCACCATGCTGTGCAGGGCAACTTCTGATTGTACAGAATGTTCCTTGCATAGCAGAGCAGGTGGCATACCCGGCCTCCACTCCCAAGTCTTTGTGACAACCACAACACTTGCGTACATTTCCATCTGTCCTCCAGGTAGCTGAAAAACCACTGACCTGGGGATCTGACAACTTCCAGTGATTTACATTACCATAGGAATAGTTACGAAAACCAAGTTCTAAAAACAACTGTGAGAGGAAAAATGAGTGGTTGTGAAACCTAATAAACATTTAGATCAACATACCAGGACACTTGAAGAGTATTCTGAAACCTTGTCCCCTGATGTCCCTGCTCTGAAAGACACAGTTTTTATTTTGCTTTTTACCTACTTTTAATAATTTCCAAACTTCTATCTTTAATCCTTTTAGCACACACTCACAATTAAGAGGATTTTTAAAAAAAACTAAATATAAACTATATGTCTTAGACATTTTATTATTGATTGATGAAATGATATTTAGTGAAACACTGGGACTTCTTTTTACGTTTGTTGACAAAGTTAAATCTCATTGCTCATTGTACCAAAAAAAGGGGTGGATGGGACTAGAAAGAAAGGTGCTATGGTAATTGGGATTTAACTTGCAGGCAGATTCTTTATCGTCTGAGCCACTAGGTGAGCCCCTTAAATGTACTGGAATGATCTAGACAAATGGTCTCCAACCTCGCTGGCACCAGGGACTGGGTTCATGAAAGACAACTTTCCCACGGACTAGAGGTTGAGGACCACTGATGTGGATGATCCCTGAACTATAATGCAGAAATTACCCCTCCTAAATCCACTCCGGAAACATTCAAAGATTAGGGACACATAGGAAAATTGGCTTTTAGCTATAGCCAAGCGGCCAACTGTGTTGTCTGTCAACAAAAGTTCTCAGTTCTATGCCTCTCTTAACCAACAAACATTTCACAGCCACATCAACACCATTCCAAATCATAATCTAGGTAAAAGATTTACCGACTCCCATTTGTATTTTTTTTTTAATCAACTATCATGCATGTAAAGCTTATAAAGACTCTGTCTCATAAGAAAATATTTCAATACAGTTAGTTTAAAGTACATAATACTACAGGATGCTCTAGTATAGGGCTTACCGAGCATACTGCCAGCCACCAGGATATCGAAGAGCGTGTCTGCATAGCGACGATAATCTAATCTTGAGCCTGTAGATCCAAAAACTTGGCTACAGCTTCAAGGTCATCACCAGCTTCATTAAGCCCCTGGACAAGTGTATCCCTGAAGACTGTGGGTTCGAATTTCTCTTTTTCATCTAAAATAATAGATAATACAATGGTTCTTTTACTTATACATCATATTGCCAAATGCAACCATACAATTCCTTCGCTCACTGGTTTTTATTTGATACCACGATTATTTAAAAGTTGAAAGACAATTAAGATTGTCTACTAATTTTTCATGTTAAAGCCCTTGTTTAAATATTCATTTAAGCAACTGATTTCCACTAAATGGGGCCACACTTTTAATACATTAAAAAGTTGATGATCAGTCATTTGTATCACTCATAGGGTAGGCCAATGTAACTATTAACTCTAACTCTCTAATAAAAAGTAAAGTATAACAATCAAAAGTTTAAAAAATTTGTTCTATCCAGGATAGAAAAAGAAAATGACTCAGGGAGAATCACCTAAGAATAAGGGAGAATATAAAAACAAACAAAATAAAGACTGGGAGGGAGGAAATAAAGAGGGGTAACTCTTTAAAAAAATTTTTAATTGAGATATAATTGATATGTGATATTAGTTTAATGATTTGATATCTGTACATATTGCCAAATGATCACCATTAAGTCTAGTTCAGAGTCCTCACCATATATAGTCATATATTCTGTCTTGTAATGAGAACTTTCAAGATCTTATTTCAAGTATGCAATACAGGATTATTAACTGTAGTTATCAGGCTGTACATTACATTCTCATTACTTCCTCTAAAGTTGGAGGTTTGTTCCTTTTGAATACTATCTCCACTCACTGGCCCACCTCTTCATACCCTCTCCTGCAACCATCAATCTGTTATCGTTAAGATTTCACACATAGAGATCATAGAGAATTTGTCTTTCTTATTTCACTTAACATAATTCCCTCCAGATCCATCCATGTTGTCACAAACAACAGGGTTTCCTTCTCTTTATTGCTGAGTAATAAAAACTTAGGTTGTCTCTATACCTTAGCTATATAAATAATGCTTCAGTGAACCCTGGGGTGAATGTATCTTTTTGAGTTAGTGTTTTCATTTTCTTCAGATAAACACCCAGAGGTGGAGTTGCTGGGTCATATGTGGTTTTACTTTTAATTTTTTAAAGGAACCTTCGTACTGTTTTTTATAGTGGCTGCACAAATTTACACTCTCAACAAGGGTGTTCAAAGGTTCTCCTTTAACTATATCCTCACCAACACCTGTTACTTCCTGGAAGGATATATATATTTTTTAACAAGATAAGTTATTCTAGAATATTTAAATATTTAATAAATATCTGAGCTATATGTTTATAAATCCAGCTTCAGAGAAAACATTGTCAACCTTCCTGGTTGCATGACCCCTTGACAACCTTCAAAAGTACTAAAGATTCCAAAGAACTCTTGTGTTTATGGATTATTACATCCATGGAAACTTATTTTATAGAAATAAAATTAAAACTATTTATTACATGAAAGATATTAGTGAGAAGACAGGCACTGTTTTACACTTTTGGATTTCTTTAAAAGTCTGGAGTAATGGCAGATAGACAAATTCTCAAATGTACTGCGTGCAATTTGTTGCAATATCACACATCCTGAAATGACTGTTAAACTCCTGAGAGAATGTGTTAAAGCGGAAAATATTATCTTGGTATTTTATTATGAAAACGGTTTCAATTTTGTAGATGCCCTGAAGTATTTCAGAGGATTTAAGGCTACAGATACTACGTAACTTTCTCTCCTTGGCACACTCTAGAGAGACTTCTTTGTGGATGGCCACTTTGGAGTAAAATCTTGAACAAAGTAAGGATCACTTGAAAAAAAAGTGAAGGTAACAAACTAGATGTCAGATGAGGAGTTAAAAAAAAATGACTAGATAAGACAAAGGATCTAACATTCAGTTCAAAGAATTTCACCTTTTCCCCCTTACAAAGGCTGAGTCAGCATATGGGGAAAAGGGGCAAAGGATGACATCCCCCCAAAATATTCTATCATAAATGTCTTTAGAGAAGTAGATATGCAACTGTGTGTGTGTTTTTTTTTTTTTTTAAAGGAAGAGGAGGAGAAGAGAATGCTATGGAAAAAAGAAACATTTCATGAATAAAACAGAGTTCTTGGAAAAGAAAAATATGATAGAAAAACTTAGGAACTCTTAAGAGAAAGCTGAGTATCTCTTAGAAACTGACAGAACAGTCAAAGACCTACATAATAGAAGCAGCAGACTAGTCAAATGTCCAAACAAGTGAATAAAAAGATAATTTTCTTAAAAAGGGGAGGATTTAAAACTTTCAAGAAATTTCAGTTTTAAAGGAGATGTGAGTTTCCCAGTGAAAGGCTATCTGTGGACACAGCACAAGGACTGAAAGTGGATACACAAGGAGCATTCGTTACTGTGAAACTTCAGAATACAGCAACTCTCTGAAGTTTCAAGGGCAAAAAACCACATACAAGGTATCAAGAAACAGAACCACCTTAAATTGCCCAACAGAAATACCAGAAGCCAGAAGATAGTCCTTCAAAATTCCAAGGAAAAACAATTTTCAACCCAGAATTCTAGTGTTCGGTCACACTATTAATTAAACATAGTTCAGTGGAGTTCAGTTGCTTAGGCAAGTCTGATTCTTTGCGACCCCATGGACCGCAGCATGCCAGGCTTCCCTATCCATCACCAACTCCTGGAGCTTGCTCAAACTCATGCCCATAGAGTTGATGATGCCATCCAACTATCTCATCCTCTGTCAGCCCCTCCCTTCTCCTGCCTTCAATCTTTCCCAGCATCAGGGGCTTTTCCAATGAGTCAGTTCTTCACATTAGGTGGTCAAAGTACTGGAGCTTCAGCTTCAGCATCAGTCCTTCCAATGAATATTCAGGACTGATTTCCTTTAGGATTGACTACTTTGATCTCCTTGCAGTTCAAGACTCAAGAAGTTCAAGACTCTTCTTCAGCACCATAGTTCAAAATCATCCATTCGTTGGTGTTCAGTTTTCTTTATAGTCCAACTCTCACATCCATACATAACTACTGAAAAAACCATAGCTTGACTAGACGGACCTTTGTTGGCAAAGTGATGTCTCTGCTTTTTAATATGCTGTCTAGGTTGGTCATAACTTTTCTTCCAAGAAGCAAGGGGCTTTTAATTTCATGGCTGCAGTCACCATCTGCAGTGATTTTGGAGCCCAAGAAAACAAAGTCTGTCACAGTTCCCATTGTTTTCCCATCTATTTGCCATGAAGTGATGGGACCAGATGCCATGATCTTCGCTTTTTGAACGTTGACCTTAAGCCAGATTTTTCACTTTCACCAAGAGACTCTTTAAGCTCCTCTTACTTTCTGCCATTAGAGTGGTATCATCTGCATATCTGCGGTTATTGTTATTTCTCCCAGCAATCTTGATCCCAGCTTGTGCTTCATCCAGGCTGGCATTTTGCATGATGTACTCTGCATATAAGTTAAATAAGCAGGGTGACAATATACAGCCTTGACGGACTCCTTTTCCTATTTGGAACCAGTCTGTTGTTCCATGTCCAGTTCTAACTGTTGCTTCCTGACCTGCATACAGATTTCTCAGGAGGCAGGTCAGGTGGTCTGGTATTCCCATCTCTTTCAGAATATTCCACAGTTTGTTGTGATCTACACAGTCAAAGGCTTTGGCATAGTCAATAAAGCAGAAATAGATGTTTTTCTGGAATTTTCTTGCTTTTTCTATGATCCAGCGGATACTGGCAATTTGATCTCTGGTTCCTCTGCCTTTTCTAAATCCAGTTGAACATCTGGAAGTTCTCAGTTCAAGTACTGTTGAAGGCTCACTTGGAGAATTTTGAGCATTACTTTGCTAGCGTGTGAGATGAATGCAATTGTGTGGTAGTTTGAGTATTCTTTGGCATTGCCTTTCTTTGGGATTGGAATGAAACTGATCTTTTCCAGTCCCGTGGCCACTGCCGAGTTTTCCAAATTTGCTGGCATATTGAGGGCAGTACTTTAACAGCATCATCTTCTAGGATTTGAAATAGCTCAGCTGAAATTCCATCATCTCCACTAGCTTTGTTCCTAGTGATGCTTTCAAGGCCCATTTGACTTCACACTCCAGGATGTCTGGCTCTAGGTGAGAGATCACACCATTGTGGTTTTCTGGATCATTAAAATCTTTTTTTGTATAGTTCTTTTGTATATTCTTGCCAACTTTTCTTGGTATTTGCTGCTTCTTTTAGGTCCATACCATTTTTGTCCTTTATTGTCTCTATTGCTACGTAAGAGCAGATTCAGTTCAGTTCAGTCGCTCAGTCATGTCCGACTCTTTGCCATCCCATGAATCGCAGCACGCCAGGCCTCCCTGTTCATCACCAACTCCCGGAGTTCACTCAGATTCACGTCCATCGAATCAGTGATGCCATCCAGCCATCTCATCCTCGGTCTTCCCCTTCTCCTCCTGCCCCCAATCCCTCCCAGCATCAGAGTCTTTTCCAATGAGTCAACTCTTCACATGAGGTGGCCAAAGTACTGGAGTTTCAGCTTTAGCATCATTCCTTCCAAAGAAATCCCAGGGTTGATCTCCTTCAGAATGGAATATATTAAAACATTCAAGGCCTCAAAAATTATGTTTCTCATTCACTCTTTTTAAAAAGCAATTGAAACAGACATTCCACCAAAACAGGAGAGTAACTCATGATTTCACGATCTTATTAAGTTATGAGATCCCAGGAAAATGAGAAAAAAATCTAAGAGACAGACAACAGTACTTTTCAGGATAGCAGGAAAAGGGACATTTCAAGCTGTACTGTTAACAACTGGACAACTGGCCTAAAGAACAAACTGAATGGAAGAGTGTTTTCCAATACAACCATACAGTATGGAATGATACATAGTTAGAGTTCCTTCAATAAAATGTCATTGTTAGAATTCCGAAAGTGTTTATATGAAGAGATTTACATAACAAAGGAAAGTGTAGTGCTGTCTAGTTTTAAGGTACAGAAAGCTAAGCAAAAAAAAAAAAAAAAAATCAATTACTATAAACTCATTTAATCCAGAGTGAAAATAGTTCAGAAAAATAAATAATAGTTTAGCTCTGAAGACAATGTACCAGGTCCAATGATATAACCCCTAATCACGAGTCTAGCTAAAACTGCTAAAACGAAAGAACACAGACCAAAAAGAGGATTTTGCAGGTTGGGGGGGTGGGGAGGCGTGAAAGAGACGAATCCTCATCTCCCACAGCCGGAAGTGCATCCATAATATACCTCTCCAACAGAAACATCAAGAAACAGTCAAGTAGAAGTGTTATGTGGTCATAGGAATGCAAATGCTAAAAGAAGCAGTTAAAGGTTAGAAAGAAGACTGCTGGAAAAGAGACTTGCTGCTGTTACAACATGTTTTGCAGAATGGTTTGACTATTTAAGCCATGTATGTGTGGACTATTCAAACCATGTACGTGCATGACTTAGATACAATTAAAAACTACATTTTAAAGCAGACAGCAGCTATCTGGTTTGTACAGACTGCCTACCTATGGTGTAACAGAAAGGATGTGTTTGTTGTAAGAGGTTAATACCACAACCTCAGAAGCAGAGAAGAATGGCATTCCCAGTACCAGTCACAGTCACGCAGCCTAAGATTCCACGAAGACAGATGTAAATTAACTTGAACACTATTTGTCAAGAACAAGAGATAAAAGTCCCTTTGATTCCATAAGCAAAACATTATGCAGACAAGAACATGCAAATGTTGACTGCGGGGGGAAAACATAATTAGGGTCTTGTTGTGAAGCGGGGGAGGGAGAGAATGGGCACCCTACAAGAACAGATCATGGGGTGTGGGAGGAGCAGGCAACTGTGACCAGAATGATGAACTCACTGGCAAGCATCATCCCCCTGCTGGGCGTCCAGCTAAAGGGTAATTCTCCTCCCACCTTGGGAAAAAGTTCTGTTTCCCTTAATACAAAAATGCAAGAAGTAAAAAAAGACCACAGGTTGCTCACTAAGTATTAGTCACTCAGTTGTGTCCAGCTCTTTGTGAACTCATGGACTGTAGCCAGCTGGGCTCTTCTGTCTATGGAATTCTCCAGGCAAGAACACGAGTGGGTTGCCATTTCCTTCTTGGGTCTCCTGCATTCAGGCTAATACTTCACCATCTGAGCCAATAGGGAAGACTATTAAGCTTATTAACACTTGTGACCAGCTCCCAAAATCAACTGAGGCCACCCACATATGGCACCCCAACATACTAGGACGTTGACTCAGGCGGCAGAACAGACTTTTTGATGGTTTGAAAATGATAAATTCGAAGCACTGGATAATATAAGTTGGTCAATAAGGTACAATCCAGACCAAGCTACACATACAGACAGCTTTGTTTTGAATCTAACAGACAACTTAAAAACTTTTGCTTGTGAAAAGGCTTTCAGCCTCCAGTTATACTTTCTCAAAAGACTTGCTAACAGAGAGGAAGGCAGTAGATTACAGCCAGAGATATTTCAACAGTGAGTAATAATGCGGCAGGTCAAAATGCTCACGCATAGCTTGGGAATCTTAAAAAGTCATGACAGCCTGGGAGGATTAATAATTCTCTTGCAGGATGAAGAGCAGAACTCCCACGTGCTAAGTTAAGTGTTCATCTGCAGGAATATAAAATTCCTGTACCGGAAAATGGCAAGAACGTTAATCGAAGTTTGGAGAGACAAGATAATACTTTTACCCAAAGGTTCTTTGTCCCCTTAAACAACCAACAGTAAATATGATGGATTTTCTAACCATACACACAGATTGACTTTCAATATATATTACCTTAAATGATTTACTTCATTAGTTCCTAACACCATTTATTACAAATCTTAAGAGTTATTTAAAACTGCCAACTCAGATCTAAAGCCTTGGAGAGAAACCTGAGTATGTGATCACTCTGGATGCCTGATGTTTGGTCATTTTTTCTCACTCCTATTTTCACTAATTTTAATTGTATTCTTCTGCAAAATTTAGAGGGGGACCACATGAATTATTAAACATTTCATCTCACTCATTTCATCTAAGCATAACAGTGGCTCAGGCGAGAAGTGTTCATCCTTCTCAGATTCCCACAAGTCACAGTAGAAAACATAATTTCTTTGGAGAAACTATTATAAGTAGGATGTGCATATTCATAAAGGGTAAATTCTGTACGATGTGCCCTACTATAATGTTTGGGCTTCCCAGGTTGTGCTAATGTTACAGAACCCATTTGCCTCAGAAGACATGAGACACGGGTTTGATTCTGGGTTTGGGAAGATCGCCTGGAGGAGGGAATGGCAACCCACTCCAGTATTCTTGCCTAGAGACTCCCCAAGGACAGAGGAGCCTGGTGAGCTACAGACCATGGAGTCACAAAGAGTCAGACACGACTGAAGCAACTTAGCATGCACACACCATAATATTTTATTTTGATGTTAAGAAGAAGAAGAAAAAAAAAAAGAACAAAACATTTTTAGACTAACTTGGCAGGGAAGAGCATTAGTTGTACTAGGGAATAGTTACAAACTGAAGACAGAGCTTCAGAAGACAACCTATTAAAATGACCTTGAAATATCCTCTGCAGATTTCTTTTCTCAGCTCTATGAAATTGCCAACCATTTATCTGAAGTCAGCCCCATCATAATAGCAAAAGAAAAGCGAAAGCACAATGAATTGTCAGGAGGCACTTCACTGTTATGAAAAGCAGAAAATGAGGCTGACTCCATTTTTCCCCCCAGTCAGCAGTTTGCACAAAATGGCTCAAATGCAGCTTTAAATCCCCAACAGACCTGAGTTATATAAGTCTAGATCAACTGGCAAATTATAGATAACATATTTCTGGGTGGCTCTCTGTGTGTACTCCTGAAGCAATGAGACGCAGGCACAATCTTGCCCATCAGATGAATCAGAGGCAAACCAGTTCAGTATGAGAGGCAACCTTTCTGTTTCAGAACTGACTGCCTGTTAAGGGCCAGTTTACTTGTTGACTCATGTTTGCTCTTGTGCAATCCATCCTAAGGCCCTCTCCTGGCGTTGGAGCTCAGCTACCGTGAATCAGCGTCACGTTAAGAAAGCTGCCTGAGCTGAAGATCCAGGTCTGAGATTAACACGTTCCCTCAGCGGGCAGGTGGTGGCAAACCTTTCTTCACCTCACAGTGGGGCATATGTTAAATTTATCACATTACCAGGAGCAAGAATACCTTAACTGTGACTAGATTTCTGATTAAGTCCTTTGGAAATCATCGACGTCATTTTTTTTTTTTTTCCCAAGACTGCTTTACACAATGAGACAAAGAATGCATGCTGGTTTCGGCACCTTGCATGGCTATCTGCTTCCAGATTTCAATCCTCATTGTGTAAGTGGGGACACAGTTTCTAAAAGGACTAAACACAGGCGGTGGTTCAGGCTATACTTGTACTTCGTTTATGGGGATGAGTCAAGGATACAAAAAATAAAAACATAAAAATAAAAGCATGTAAGACAAATACTGTTCAAAATGACTACCTTTTTGGTTTTTAAAACTTTTTTTTCATTTTTTAGAGAGAATGTGAAGTTTTTTGGCAGGCAGCATTTATAGTTAAATTTAGACTTACTGCTACTGAGTGATTCTTATAATCTCTTCTTATTCAATTGACCCATTGTATTGAGAAATCTTTTCTTTCTACATGACCACACTGGGCTGCTTCTTACACAGACACCACTACAAGAGAACCTCAGCTACAGACGCTGGTGGGGAATGCCAAAGGCCTCTGACACAGGTTAACAATTCCACAGTTTAGTGCTAGACGACCATTACATAGCTTGTTTCATAATCAGCAATGAGGCCTTCACAAAGATATTCAATCATCCTTCATCTTTACACATGATACTTCCTTAAATATTTTTCAGTCACTCTCCTCAGTGTTAGTCATATCATGTTTCATATTTTAAAAAGTTTCCCAATCAAGTTTTAGCTCAACCATTCTTAAATCCAAGAGGATTTCTGTATAATTATGCAAAACTGGTTAAATATTTAGAATACTTAAAAATTCCTTATACAGAGAAATGGTAAAATGAACACAAAAGGAGTCACTCACATACAGATGTTTTAACAGCCACCATCAAACTGGCTTTATCACTACTTTTCCCACAATAAAAGACACTTGAAAATATCATGAATTTTAAAGTTTTAAAGATATTTAGGTAAATTCATTCACTTTCTAAAATTCTGAAACGGTTACAGCTCTTTTATATCTCTTTCCCTAATTTACTCTTCTCTTAGCTTTACTATCTTTGCATATGAACATTTTCTTAAAAACATAAAGAAAGCAAAAACCAAGTGCAAATGCCAATGTCAAAAGTAGTAACGTTTATCAATTGCCTTCATAGCCTCACATGAGACCAAGGCAACCTGAACAGACATAATTACCCTCATTTTGTAGCTAAAGACACAAAGCTCAGCCGAGCTAAATGACTTGTTCAAAACTCAAACACCTAAATAACTGGCAGATCTGAAGCTTGAATGCAGAACTTTAGATTTTACAGTCAGAGCTCAAAAGACAGGAATTAATGAGGTTAGGTGGAAACAAAGATAATACTAATTTTCTTTGTGGAATTAAGAAACCTCACCTAGCAGTGGGCTTCTGGTAGCTCAGCTGGTAAAGATCCCCTTGGAGAAGGGAATAGCTAGCTGCTCCAGTATTCTGGCCTAGAGAGTTCCATGGACTATATAGTCCATGGGGTTGCAAGGAGTCGGACATGACAGAGTGACTTTCACTTCACTTCAGCTACAACTGGAGTCCAGACATGCCTGTAGGGGGAGCTCTTACACCCTCTCACGTACCATCAATTATTCCAAACAAGAAGAGACTTAATGCTTTCATCTCTAGTCTCCAACAGAAAGCTATTGCCTACTTTCCTATCCAGAAAGAAGACTATCCTGAATAAACTGGCTTTTGCTAGTAAAATAACTGGTTTTTTTAACAAAATTTTTTTTTTAATTTTTAACAAAATATTGTTAAATTTGACATTCTCCAAACTTATATATTGATTAGCACTTTAAACAATATTCCCCCCCTTCTTGCCCTCCTTGCCCCCGCCATACACACACAAACACAACACAACTTACCCCTTTTCCGAGTTTTGAACCGCTGGCCTGTTAGCACTGGCTTCTGATGCTTATTCATAAAATTTCTGAAAACAAAAAAATAAATATTATGTGCTTCAAATAAACAGTCATATATTTCCAGTAAGTATGTTTGACTTTACTCATCTAAATATACTTTTCAAAATGAGATAATTGTAACTACTGAACTAGCAAAACTTTTAAAGTTTAATAATTGCTGCTGCTGCTGCTGCTAAGTTGCTTCAGTCGTGTCCAACTCTGTACACAACCCCATAGACGGCAGCCCACCAGGCTCCCCCGTCCCTGGGATTCTCCCAGCGAGAACACTGGAGTGGGTTGCCATTTCCTTCTCCAATGCATAAAAGTGAAAAGTGAAAGTGAAGTTGCTCAGTTGTGTTCGACTCTTTGTGACCCCATGGACTGCAGCCCACCAGGCTCCTCTGTCCATGGGATTTTCCAGCCAAGAGTACTGGAGTGGGGTGCCATTGCCTCTAGTGTTGACAAAAGACACAAGGAAAATAATCATAGACATAAACTTTGGCATAAGGGATAAAGTCCATGCAATACGTTTGGAAAGCATTTGGTGAATATAAATATTTACATGTACAAAACCTATGGTCCAGCAATTCCTTTACAAGGAATTTATTCTAGTTATACCCACTAAGTATGTAAATATATTCATGGTATGTAAATATACTCATGTGTATCTAGAAGGATTTAGTTGCAACATTGTTGGATGCATAAATAAATGAAAAAGTCAAATACCCATAAACCTGTATCTGGTTCAATAAGTTATAATAAGCCATTGAATTGGGTCCAACTCTTAGTGACCCCATGGACTGCAGCCCACCAGGCTCCTCTGTCCATGGGATTTTCCAGGCAAGAGTGCTGGAGTGGGGTGCCATTGCCTTCTCCGAATAGAACAATGAAGCGTTACAAAATAAATTAGATCCAAATGCACCACACATGGCCCTGGCTACCTCTCTGGCTAAGTTTCCTATACCTGTCTTTTCCCATCATTCACGCCTCCAGTCACCCAGCCTTGTGCTTTTCCCACTTGGCCAGGGAAGGTCATTTTTCTTCTGGGAAGACTCTTTCCCAAGGCATTCATGTGGCTTTATACTCTGCACACAACACCTCCTTTTCAGAGAAATTCCCAGACCCTCCTGACTAACAAGGCTCCGTGTCTTTCTCTAGCTTTATTTCTCTTCATTGCTTCTAGCAGCCCCTGGCATTTTTCAGTATTTGTTTGCCACAGTTATTCCCCTGATGACAGTGTAACCTCCTTGTGGGGAGGGACTTCACAGGTTTTATTCAAAATTGTATCTTTAGCACCTAAAACAACACTGAGATCACGTATTGAATAAATAATTGTCAATAAGCTGTCTTACTGAGAAAGATGTTCAAGGTAAATTGGGAAGGAAAAAAAGCAAATTGAATAAAAGAGTGCAAAGTATAATTTTTTTGGTTAAAAGGGGGTACATGTAATATTTGCTTTTCTAGGCAAGGAACATTTAAGAATGAGACAAGAAACAGTTTTTCATTTGTTTGTTTACTTCAGAGGATGCATATTTGGGCTTTTTAATTCTTCTACTGGATTTAATAATTTAAAATATCATAAATTATCTTTTAAAAAAGTGAAAAACCTGCTCTAAAAAGAGCTTCTACAAACTGAGAATAACCTTGCTGACATAAATATTACAATCTGAAAATGTATCTAGATTGCCTAAGTTATGAAGACCAAACAATTCAAGATAATGTGAAGCAAATTATTTCTCTTTCAAAGTTTTTAAAAATTTTAATTAATAAACATTCTCCAGAATGTGGAAAAATTATTATTCAATTTATGTACCAAAAATTTCTTCCCACCCATCCCGTGAAAGAAGAGAAACACCTATTTTCACATAGAAAGCAATCTATTTATCATGGAAAAACTCGAATTGCCATTTCACAAGTGAAATTCACTACAAATAAAGCAACAAAGCCCAAAACTAATTTCTTTCATGGTTAAAGAGAGAGAATTTTTATCAGTCTTATAAAATGAACTTACTACATTCTGCTTTTAGATATAAAGGTGACTAAGCTAGATCCCAAGCCCTCAAAGAGCACAGAGTCCAGCAGAGAGAAAACACAAACATTTCCAGTACAATGAGGCAGGGAAACAACCGTGGGAGCGGCTCCCCTAGGTCAAGAGTAGAGAAGGGGTCGACAGATTACGCGTATGGGGCAGCAGCGGCAAAGTGAAATAGTTACAAATGCAATAACCTTAATCAGTGAAATCTTATTTCACTTGAGAGGCACTGGAAATAGAGTTTCTAATGCATTATGTATATTTACAGAAAAATTCTTTCATTCAGGATTTTCCCTCTTGGCATTTTCAACAGATTCACTCTAGATTCACTGGGGTCCAAGTAATGAATACAGCTAAGTGTGCATGTGGTGTCCTTACTGTGTCCATACCTCCCCAAACACAAGTATCATACAAAATATTTTCTTGTGTTAGCAAAGGAAAAAGTACCTGTTAAAGGGTTTGGGTCTTGTACTGAGATACAAAACCAAAAATAGAGCCTGAAACTTCTCCAGTAGCTGAACATGTAAGGAAGGCATTACCCTTTGCCAAAGATGTTCTTATTTCAGAGTTTAAAATTATTTTTAAAGTGTGTGCCCCTTCTATTAGAGTCTACTGTATAAATACATAGAATTCTCTAATTACCTTAATATCTTATTTCTGTTTTCCTGCTAATGGAGAATTACCACCAAACAAAACCTAGCTAGGAGTGAATTACTCTATTTTAAAAGTTCTTTAGCTCCATTTATAGCACCTTCTTTAGTTTTAAACAGGAAAGTTTGTATCTTCAAAGTTCAGTTATGTGGGCTTGTTTTATTCAACCTGAACATATTCTACGTGGAAAATAAGGTAAGAACACATACATGTTATTAAAAAGTATGCAAAGGTTTTTGACATATACAACATCAAAAATTAAAATAAACAAACACACACAAACAGAGATTCACCTAGTGGTATTGAATGACTAAGTGAAGATATTCTGTTCACCAAAAGTCTCTATCACTTAGCTGTTACTATTTGGAGCAGAGGCTTGGCTGTTCTCTAAATTTAGCTCTGGTGCTACATTATAATCTGCTCCAGAGAGGGTCAGCCTTTATAAGGCATTCACTGATCCTGGCTGAAGAAGAGCAAGGGCGCGTAGACTAAGAAACTGCACCAGCTTAAACCTGGGCAAGTCACAGCAGAAGGGCAACAACGGCAGTTCTCTTAAGCCAAACAAAAAAGGTCACAGTTATTAGATTGCATTACAATTTATAACTTGATATCCACTAACTAACAACATGATAATTTGGGTTCCATTCAGAACACTGTAACTCAAACATTCGCAGAGAGAAATAAGCTCATGTCCCACCAATATGGAAAAGCTCCATGGTTTAAAACAGTACGTATTTTTAAAAATTGTATGTAAAGTTGGAAATGTTAGAAGATGAGGTCATAAAAATACTAAAATGATCCACTCAATCAAACATTAGAGACCAGGTCCTCTATGAATGAAATAACAATTTAAAATCAATTTCTATTTGAGCCTAAATGGCTAACTGACCTCACGCCCTTTTCACATTCCATCTCTCACTTCCAACCAGACTCTGGGCTGCAGTGTGACGAGGGGCCAGCAGCACGGAGGGGCCTCGTGGCTGCTGTAGACTAATTCTGCCACTTGCCCTGCCCACCTTGGGTAGACTGACACCTCGTGAGCTGCCTTCCCTTACACTCTTCTTTAATTCTCTCCATTTTGGAAAGTGTCTAATCAGAGACAGCCATATCTTCCAGCTGTCCCTCCTAGGGGAAGCCTGTTCTAAACCAGTAATTAAGAGATCTTGCCTGTCCTGGTCTGGCTCATCTCTGAAGTATGATAGTCTACTTTATGTAAGGCATTTAATACCGCTAATATATACTACACATAAAATAACTGCTATTCAAACAATCTCGACATTATGAATATGGATACTCTAAAGTAGGGTCACAATCTTTTTCCATAAAGGGACAGAAAGGAAGTATGTTAGGCTCTGCGGGCTACAAGGTCTCTATTCTAACGATTCGGTTTAGCTGTTACAGCCTGAAAGTAGCCACGGGCAAAATGCAAAGAAGTGGTCCTGATTGCATTCCAGTAAAACTTCATTTACAAAACAAACGTGGCTCAAAATGGGCCTCCAGGCGTTAGTCTGCCAACACTCATCCTGGAAAGTGAAGTGAAGTCTGACTGCGACCCCATGGACTGTAGCCTACCAGGCTCCTTCGTCTATGGGATTCTCCAGGCAAGAATACTGGAGTGGGTTGCCATTTCCTTCTCCAGGAGATCTTCCCGACCCAGGGATTGAACCTGGGCCTCCTGCACTGGGGGCAGATGCTTTAATCTCTGAGCCACCAGGGAAGCCATCCTGGAAAGGTGTGCCTAACACTATTGTCTGTGAAAAGTTCTGTATCTGCACTGTCTAATATGGTCGCCAACAGGCAATGGCACCCCACTCCAGTACTCTTGCCTGGAAAATCCCATGGATGGAGGAGCCTGGAAGGCTGCAGTCCATGGGGTCGCGAAAAGTCGGACCCGACTGAGTGACTTCACTTTCACTTTTCACTTTCATGCATTGGAGAAGGAAATGGCATCCCACTCCAGTGTTCTTGCCTGGAGAATCCCAGGGACGGGGAAGCCTGGTGGGCTGCCATCTCTGGGGTCCTACAGAGTCGGACACGACTGATGCGACTTAGCAGCAGCAGCAGCAAACACCTGTAGCATCCTTGGAGTGTGGCTAGTGTGAATGAGGAAGAAAATGCTTAATTTTATTTAATTTTTATTAGTTAAAACTGAAACAGCCAACATGCCTAGTGGCTATCATGACGGGCAATCCAGTTCCAAAGCATTCCCCATGGCTCAACACACAAACTTGATAAGACTTGATAAGAAGATGAAAATATACTCAAAGAAATTTTTTTACTTAGCATTTTTTAAATAAAGTAACTGCAGAGCATTTTGCCCAAATTTCAAATCTACGTGTCTACAGCAGGAAAGAAAAGAAAAAGTACCAAACTCCAAAGTGAAACTCTCTGTGTACAATCAATATTACTTAAGACAATGGAAACAGACTTCCGATTGATTCTGATACCAAAAATTATTTTTGCTGTTGTTTGTTTAGTTGCTAAATTGTGTCTGACTCTTGTGACCCCATGGACTGCAGCCCACCAGCCTCGTCTTTCCATGGGATTTCCCAGGCACACTTTATTCTTTGGGTATGATACCGTTGCCATACAAAATTATACGCAAAGAATAAAGTGTGTTGTAAAGATACAATAACACCAGGACACAAAACTCAAAATATTACTGAGCCACTTCACTGCAATATTCTATGGAAATATTCTGTGTTTAGGAGCAAGTTTCAAGAATCACCTCTTATTCTATCTTCCAAATAGGTAAAGTAATTTCCATAAAAAGAACTAAAAATATGTCCATGATTATAAACTATTCTCCCTTCCATTAAAGCTAAAACTACAAGAACAAACATCATAAAATCCTGTATAAAACATTGTCTTGGGATCATTTGGGTTGATAATATTGCAGCATCATCCTCTCAAAAGAAAAGAAATTAAATTGCTCTGTGAAACCTTAAATTATGAACATTCTAAAGCAATAAACTAAATATATACCTATAATAATAATACACAATTTTGTTGCCCAGCATAACAGCTTGGTCAATATCCTTATCATGATTCCTCTCTGGAATCAAAATCACCCAGCCTCTACCACAAGCTTCATTCTATCTCCCAGCAAATTCTATGTAAGTTTCAATATTTATAATAATTGAAATAACATTAAAATTTAAAATAAGTAGCCTGTCTATAAAAGAAGAATGTTTTTAAATACAGTCAAATATTTCTTTAATATAAATATTGTTATATTCATATCGTCTTCACTTTTATAATTAATGATATCAAAGGACAAAAACATTTATCTTAAAAAGTACAAAACAATAAACTATAGTTGTCTTCTCAAAATTTTACAACAATAGTTTCCAGCGAGGAACATTAGGTTGGAACTTAAATTGTGCTGCTAAGCAATGACTTTATAAGAAAGAGGGATCAAAAGCCTAAAGAATTGTGTTGTGAAAATAAATACAATGAGTTAATTATGTTCATCTAAATCTTCCTTAAGACAGAAAAGCATCATGATTAAATTTTCATTATACATTTCCAAATCTATTTCATGTCTTAAACTTTATCTTGTTTTTGAATACTGGATTTTTGCTTCCCTTTTAATAAAAATATTTCAGAAATTACATTTTAACTATCACTGTACAACCTCTTCATTGAAATAAGATGATTACATAATGTCCCTTATTTCATCTGAATGAAATTATTTTCAAAAACTCCCAAGAAATAACTCCTAAATAGTTTCACTCTGCTTATCCATTCACGCTATTTAATGAACTCTATGCAAAGTCTCTGGGGCAAGCACACCTCGTTCTCTGGGAGCTTCCACTTTCCCCAGAGGCAATCTCTCCTGGCCCCATCCCTTCCCCCAGCAACTGACCAGCCCCTCTCAGCCTCCCAGATGGCCTAATCTTGCTGACGTCATTCTTATGTCGCAACACTCTGAAAAACACAAACATACCAACTATACACACTATATACTTTCAGTTCAGTTCAGTTCAGTCGCGCAGTCGTGTCAGACTCTTTGCGACCCCATGAATCGCAGCACGCCACGCCTGCCTGTCCATCACCAACTCCCGGAGTTCACTCAGACTCAGGTCCATCGAGTAGGTGATGCCATCCAGCCATCTCATCCTTGGTCGTCCCCTTCTCCTCCTGCCCCAATCCCTCCCAGCATCAGGGTCTTTTCCAATGAGTCAACTCTTCGCATGAGGTGGCCAAAGTACTGGAGTTTCAGCTTTAGCATCATTCCTTCCAAAGAGAAAAGCCATCCCTCAAACATAACATCTCAGAGTGTTTTAATAACAAAATGTCCTAAAACCTGTGTGCTAGATGAGACCTTTAGAATTTTTATGTACAAGAGAAGAGGATGGTGATAAGAGCTGCATACCTACTAGGATACTTCAAGCTGTAAATTTGGAGAATTTAGAGGAAATGGTGGCATGAAACAGAGAAATATCCAATGATTAAATGTCAAGCTGTGGTTTAAACATATTTATTAACTTATCAAGCATTTGAGGGGAGCTTACTCTGTGTCCAGCACTGTGCTAGGGCAGGGCTTTACTCCAGGGTTAGTTTTCTTCCCCAAGGGACATTTGGCAGTGTCTGCAGACATTTTTGTTTGTCATGCTGGGAGGATTGGGGTGCTACTGGAATCTAGTAGGTTGAGGCCAGGGATGCTGTTGAACCAGAGAGCCCCCGACAGCAAAAGGTTATCTGGTCCCAAATTTCCAGTGTCAAGGTTGGAAGACACCACACTAGAGAGGAAAAAAGGCAAGCAAAGCCAAAGATGGGCCTTGCTCTCAAGAACTGAAAATTGTCCACACAGGTCTACACATATCAGAGCAGCAATCAGGCAGATATTTCCTTGAGTGATTTGTCTGCCAAACAATAATGTCAGTTTTAGACAAAACAAATGTGTCACTGAGTAGCTCTGGTGAGGAGTGATGATAATGAGGAGACTACGCATATGAAATCTCTGTACCCTTAACTTTGATGTGAACCTAAAAAAATTAAGTTTAAAAAATCAGCAGGGTGTGGTGTCAAATACCAGAGCACAAACCAGTTAATTTAGGCTAATTTTGTATCAAACACAAAAGTGATGGGAATGTTTATGACTATCAGTACAAACAGAAGATTAGATGGTAAGTTATTATGGCGAGGGGGATTGAAATCTGTTCCTCTCTTAGCGTGTTAATCAAGGAGCAGAAGAAAACAGAATTTTCTGAAAAACAAAACAAAACAAAAATACTAGATTGGTAACTAGTGGGAGAATACTGCTTTGGAGCAGTGGCTTAAAAAACATGGGAATGGACCTTCAGGAAGTTCAAACGTGGTGGTGGGCAGAAGTCCAAATGTCTTCTCACTTGTGAGTTCTCCCAGGCCACTCCTGCCCCCATTCTCCCAGGAGGGAAACTGCCCAAGCCTGTCTAGCAGAAGAAGCTTTATTTGAAGAGCTGCACACACACAAAAAGTTACACATGCCTATTTCACAACGAGGAGAGCATAAACTGGATATAAATATCCAATCTTAGCCTGGGACTTATGGGACACAGTACACTGATATGAGACTGCGTTCCAGGTACAATTTTAAAGGAGTGAATTATACAAACTCAAATTAAAAGGGGGAAAGAAGGCCAGAGCACAATTACAAACTCTCATGTATACTTTCTAAAAAAGCCTAAACATATAGGCTTTCACTTATTAAACATACACTGTGCTGTGCTAAGTCACTTCAGTCTTGTCCGACCCTTTGTAAACCTGTAGACTGGGGCCTGCTAGGCTCCTCTGTCCATGGGATTCTCCAGGCAAGAAACCTGAGTCTCTGACGTCTCCTGCACTGGCAGACGGATTCTTAACCACTAGCGGCACCCGGGAAGCCCTACCTGGTAATAGCAATATGGATGCAGTGGGGACCAGACAAGATGCCTGGTGTTCACTTTTTAGCAGGTGGGGTTCTGAGCCAAGCACTGCACAAAATTAGCTGGCAGTGAGTTAAGAAGGAATGGTCTCCAGCATGGTAAGTCCATCACATGATGAATTTGAGTTGCAAATTGTGTTTATTAATGCTTTAACAATTCGATGTGTGTTATTATTGTTGTTTTTCACTTTTTAACTTATAATGGCTATCCATGAAGCTTGGGACACTTTGAAACCGAAGAACTAAACCTAGACCCACTCTGATAAGCTTAAAACTCTGATAGACTCTGATAAGACTCTGAGATGTCATTCCACTTGTCTGAGGCCATGCATTCCATTCTAGCTTTGGTGATAACAGCAGAGATCAAAGAGAGAAAATCAAACACAGAATAGCCAGGGCCAGAACCCATCAACTGTCTCCTCACAGTGCACTTCCTCCAAAGAACCAAGTTGGGTAACAATTTACACGATCCTTGATGGCAGCTTTTTCATTATTTGCCTCATGGATTTTATGGGTTTAGAGTTAGAGAGAGTGGAGCATAAATATTAATTTTAATGTCTAGTTCAGCACTTGGATAAACTGAATTAGCATTTGTTACCTCCAAAATGCCAAATAGTTCTCTGTGGAGTTCTAGTAAGGAAAAACACATTCATCTTTAGCAAGAGGATTTAACAGAAATCTGACTCTTATGGACATGTAAATAGTAAGAAATTTATGGCTCCCTGGTTTCTGGTACTATGGGAGCCAGTGCTCAACTTGCTTCCTGCAGAGGCTTGGCCCTCATGTAAACACCATCTCCACACTCCTCCACGCCGAGAAGCGGCATCCTTTCTCTAGCCAGCAGCTTCCTCTGTACCAGCAACAAGGGCTTCTCCTTCCTGTTTACAATAAGCCCTTTCTATTACCTTGTATACTGAGAACGTATGTCCTGTTCTTTTTTTTCTTAGAAATGGTCCCAAATCCAGGAAGCCATAGAGGTTGGTTTGAAAACCATTCAAGTCTTTTGTGTGAATATGCGAAAAAGGACGACAGCAGAATATTATAAAATTGCACACCTCACAGTGGCTTATGATAAAGTCTCCACAGTGACTGTTCCCCTTCTCTGCCCAGTGGTTGCCTTCAGATTTACTTAGAAGTCCTCAAAATAACAGTGCATCTAACAATTATTTTCTGAAAGTCCTCATCTAACATAAAAATCAGTTGGATTATGAGAAGAGGAAACATAATTCTACATCTCTCACAAATTTGTTATTATTGTTTTCCTATTAATATATCATTTCTGTAATTAAGATAATTAAAGATAACAAAACAAAAAATACCAAAGGTTACACCTGCAGTTAAAAAATCAGGCAAGAACAATGAAAGCACTCTCTCTGGTGTTTGTCAAAAGAATGGGTCATTCACTGAGTTATCTAAACTTTTTATTTTCAAAATAGTTTACAAATATGACTATCAGAACATTTTTTGGCACTCTTCACTCATCACATGCCAAATTTAGAACAGGTCAGTTCATTCAAGTTCACATTTAACTGCCCAAAAGATACTTGCTGAAGAGACCCATGGCCCCAGCAAAGACATCAGAGTGAGCTAAGAATGAAAATTATTCTTGTGTACACTGCTGATAGTGGTAGCTTTTATATTTTAAAAAATTTAGAAATTATTTTAAACTATCACAAGCTTTTTTCCCCAGTAGATAGAAAGGAAAAATGTTGTGGAAACTCCTAATGACAATCACAATCCTGCATTAAAATGATTCACATTAATCTGATTATTAAATCCTTGAGTTGCATCTCTCAGGTTTAACTGTTTCAGTCTTTATTCCATTCATCAATAAAAGTAGAAAAAAAATTGGAACAATCCAATTGGAAAAAAAAAATCAGAGAATAAAACTTGAAAGGCACTGTATAACTAAAAACAGGTTCCATGGATTATATTTCATTTGCAAAATAAATTTCATAAACAATTTCCTACTCATTTGATTGTCTAGCTGTTTTTGCTATTGATATTTTAGCTATTTTGGATAATTTTGAATTAGTTTGTATTCAAGGACACAATATCCTAGTTAAGTATATGATTTTCTCTTCCATTGCTTCTTTTCATGTCCATTTCAACTTTCCTGTTACCAACAATTCTAAAGATACTGCTTTATAATTTTCAGTTTAGTCGAAAACATGTGATGTCATAAACTACTTGAGAGCAAGAACAAACCTAGTGTGCTTTAAAATATAACCTACCACTTCTATGACTTAAAAATTTCTAGTTCCAAGATTGTCAGCCAGAAAATTATAGGCAATATTTATTTTATAAATATTTATGTTACAGTATATTATGGAGTTGTTTTCTTAGGGGTTGTTCTCCCTGGAATGTTTTCCATCTTCTGGCTCACCTGCCCAAATTCACCAATCCTTCCAGACTCTGCTCAGAATCTCATTTTCTCCGACCCTCCCACTGAGCGCCACCCATTTTGGAACCTACACTGTGGACTGTGTTGCTCAGATTAGGCATTGGAGAAGGCTGTTTGAAGGAGGAGCTGAGAAGGATTTGAGTAACATGTGAGGCAGAAATGGGTGGAGGAGGGCACTCTGGGAGCAGGAAACCTCTGGGTGGATAGGGGAATAACCACATTGTTCAAATTAAAGTTGAAAGACTGGAAGTTTAGGAGCCAGCCAGCCACTTGAACAGGCCACGGACTCTAGTCATTGTTTCAGAGACTGGCAGGTCTCCAGAGGACACTGGAAGCCTCTTGAGGACAAAGATCACATCTATCATTTGGAATTTGCTGAAAACAACAGATATACACCAAGACCTTTCTTATTAATATATATATACATGTACATATATATATATATATATATATAATGTTAATCCTGAGAGAGAGATATTAGAATTACATCTTTTATGAAAGTCTCTCTTGAAAAACAAATCTCTTCCAAAATGTAGGAAGAAGGGCTTATATGAATACTAATTTCTATACAAGTTTACTTTAAAATGACTTCTTACCTAGGCCTACAACTATGTTACTCATCTACTTCTCAACTGTAAAAACAGGGAGAATTGGCCCTAAAAATGTCAATTAGTTTTTATATAACACTTTATAGTTCACAGGGCTTCCTCAAGAATCCTCAAAGTCACCATGTAAGTTTGGCTGCCATCCCTGTTTTATATGTGAAGAAAGTGAAAGCAAGAGAGATTGCCTTGAAAAGCCGCCTCATCACAGAGCTGTGGCTTTGCCATCTAATTCTCAGGGCTATGGCTGTGCTTGGCTGTCTCCCAGGGCTCATCCATAATCATTTCCCGCCAGGTCAGAAGAGGCTACTTAATGGGACTGCTATACTTCACAATCAACAGACCAGGAAGAGATTTTACTCAGAGGCTGATGAATGTAGTTTTAAGGGCTGCTTTGTCTAACAACCCAGCAAAAGACAATCAAATAACAAGACATAAAAACACCGATTTTTTACCTTAAATGTACTTATTGGGAGGGCAAATACTACCTTTCCCTTCTGATGCAGAAACAGCTTTCTATGTTTAATTATTGCAATTGCTTTACTATACTCAGAGATAAAGAGGCAGCAGCCTAGAGTTTTAAATTCCACAGTGACCTCGCTAATATAAATACATATGAGTTGAAGTTGGAAGCACCCGAGTATGTGCCTCAACATTACCTGGCAACGAGACTGGATTAGCTGCATTGCCTTAGATATTGTGAAGGCTTGGCTTTGAAGCTTAATTAAATATGTTTTAAAACTCTTCCAAAAAAAAAAAATCTGCAAGATTATAAATGATGCCAAAATATTTCATGTTGGCCTCTGGAAATATTAACATTTCATAAGTCCACAACATCATACAAGAAATGTAAACATCAGGACACACAAGTTATAAAGTTTTAAGAATTCAGAAAGCAGGTGTCAAAATGAGCATTTAGTAAGCAAAACCTGAGGAAGGGCGTGGCAGGCACACCTGAGTGTGGTCCTCATTTCCTACACTGAGATATCTGTTCTAACTACACTGATGCTGCTCACATTACCAAAGTACTCCTTTGGAAACGTCTTCTGACATGGTTTATGAGACAGAGAAGAAAATCGGTCTCTCCACTTCATTCATATCTTGATTTTCTCAGTTAAACTAAATATATTTGCACCCCTTGTTCAGACTTGTCTGCAAATTACTCTGCCAGAGTTCAGAAAGGATGAAGAGTCACTGACAGCAGGATATTCATAAGCCTGTGACACAGCACTGATAACGCCACCTACCCCTTCTTCATTCGGGGGAGAAGTTAAAATGTGACATGAACAGTTTACGGAAATGCACTGTTCACAAGACAACCTTTTGCACATTTAGGTGTAACTGTTTTAACATTAAATGGATAACTGCATAAGCTAAACTCCAAGGACAGAGAAAGACCATTTGTATCCATATTGCTTTCTTTTTTTTAAAATAACTGAAACAACAATTTCTTAAGAGGCTATAATACTTACAGACCTTCCTTTTTATTTCTTTATTTTTTTAAATTTCTTTGGCTGCACAGGATTGTACTTGGTACATGCAGGATGCCTTAATTGTGGCATGTGGGCTGTAGTTCCCTGACCAGGGATTAAACCTGGGTCCCCTGCACTGAGAGCACAGAGTCTTAACCACTGGACCACCAGGGAAGTCCCAAACCTTCCTTTTTAAAACTTCATTACGGAAAAATCTCGAACATATCAAAAGAGATAATAAGTCTAACGAAGTCAATGTACTCACTGCCCACTTTAAACTGTTAACAGCATAGAGTTTTGTCTCATTAAGATTCTTACTCAGTCCCTGCCCCTCATTGTCACAAAACTAGACTAAAGCCAGTGTTAGATATCCTATCATTCCCGCCATAAATAATTCAGTACCCATGTCTAAATGATAAGGGATATTTAAAAATATAACCATAATATTAGTTTCAGACCTAAATGAAAATGAAATTCCTTAATATCATCAAATATCCAACTCAGTCAAGAAGTGTACCTAAGACAAGAGAGTCAAATGTCAAGGAAAACATTACCCCCCAAAGTTACAACACTCAAAAATGAGCTAGTCCCCTGCAATGAAAAACAAACAGCATTCTCTTAAAGCACAGAGTTGGAAGTCAAAGGTTTCAAAGAGAATCCAGGAATGGTTTGCAAAATTTGTAGCATGTACATATGAACAGTTGTTTTTTCTTGGTTGATAGCATTCATCAGAATGTCAAGCAGCTTGAGACTGAAAACATTTAAAGACCTTCTGCCCTTGGTTACGACTGTGTGTGCTTAGTGCCACATCACCTCACATTGCCAGGAAGGATTAGTCAAGTAGGGAAATAAATCTACCTAAAATAACTTAGAGATCAAGCTGAATTCAACTCAGTATGCACTGAGCACACACTAGGTTCAGGACACTGGGTCACAGTCTTGAGAAGCAAAGGTAAACTAATCCTAGTTAACTTATAGCATAGAAGGAGAACGGATCAAATAGATTAACAAACACTGAACTCTATAGAAAGTCATGGAAAAAGTGCTGGCTTTAGGTTATTTTCATGGAGCTCCAGATGAAGAAGCAAAGATGTTAATTTAGGGCTGCGGGGAGGGATCAGGGCTAACAAGGAGATAGGAGAAAATTAGAGGATGTCAGCAATTTTAACAGCAACTCACGAGGAGAGACTGTCCTTATCGCCCTTGCTGATGGACAGGAATAAACATGTTTACTAGGGCCTGTATTCCCCTCCTGGATAGGGTAGAAGAAAGTTTCTTGAAAGTTGACACTTGATCAGATCTGAGAAGGAGAAAACACTCAGTAAAGAGGAAAGGGAGGTCATTCCAAGAAGAGAGAAAAGCAGGAACAAAGGGGTAGAAGTTATTGGCATGTTAGGGAATCAGCAGTGAGGTGACCTTAGAGCAGAGTATGTGGGAAGGGCTGGCTGACTGGAAATGCCAGCTGGGACCAGAAGTCAGAGCCTCCCAGACCAGACTTGGACCTCTATTCTGAGGCTCCTGGAGAGGAACTGGAAGAAGACCTCCAGCCCAGACCAGAGGCTCTATTCTGCGGCCAGTGGAGAGCCGCCGACAGGTTTTTAAGTGAATCAGTTCTGTCTTTACAAAGTATGTCTCATCCTTCAGTAGATGAGTGCTCACTGTTTATTGGTGGCCTTGAATGAGCCAGACGGGAAGCAAGCTACTTAGGAATCCACTGCAATCGGCTGAGAGGTCCAGGGTATTAGGAGTAGGCAAAGGGCTGACAGGGACACATATGAGAATTTCAGACATTTCAGAAATCTTTTTTTTCACACAAGAGGAAAGAAACCAAAGCACCATCTAAATTCCATTACACAGTGTGCAACAGTGTGTTAGTATACTTTTCACTTGTTTAAAAAAAAAAGTGGAAATACACCTGCAAGTTATAAACACATACAATTTCTCAGTAAAGGGATGAGAAAAATAGACACTATGAGTTGTAGGACATGGAGAAAAACTGGAAAGAGGCTGGAGAGTTTTTTGTATCTTTGTCACACTGAACCACATGAATATGTTACCTATTAGCTAAAGAATATATACTTTCCCCCTTACTTCCAGCCACGTAGATAGAGAATAACGCAAAGAGAAAAGGTTTTGGAGACAGATTTAGGTTCCAGTTTGGGCTGTGATACTTCCTAACTGTAGGGCTGTGGGCAAATTAACTTCTTTTTGTTTCTGTCCTCTTATTTTCAGAAACAGGGGTAATAGTGGCTAATTTCTGGGTCATTACAACAATGATTAAACTAATCCTACACAAAGCTTCTGGTGGACTATCTGGTGCTAAGTACCCAGTAACAGTAGCTATTTTATTACCAACAAAACTTCTTTGATGTGAACACATTCTTCATACAAAAAAAGTTCCTTGAACAAGTCTAAGTTATGCTCATTCCTACATTCAATATTAACACTGTACAAAACAATGAATGTAACCCATATGATAAACACTATCCATTATATTATCTAGAAATTTAAAATTAACATGTTATTTACATGCATTTCAAGGCAGATGTTAGCTGCTTTATTTCTAGCTCCCTAGATTTACTGAATGAATGTAGTCACAGAGGACTAAATATCAACAAGGCACCAGGAAAACAAGTAATAAGTTGCTATCCTTTAGAAACTGACAACCTCAGTGAGACAAACAGGTGTGACCTTCAAGTAACCATGGCCCCAATTTGGCAGAAGACATGGAAATTCTGGCAATGAAGCACCCAATTCTGTAACATCCCTTCAGTTCAGTTCAGTCACTCAGTTGTGTCCGACTCTTTGTGACCCCATGAATCGCAGTGTGCCAGGCCTCCCTGTCCGTCACCAACTCCCGGAGTTCACTCAAACTCATGTCCATTGAGTCAGTGATGCCATCCAGCCATCTCATCCTCAGTCGTCCCCTTCTACTCCTGCCCCCAATCCCTCTCGGCATCAGTCTTTTCCAATGAGTCAACTCTTCACATGAGGTGGCCAAAGTACTGGAGTTTCAGATTTATAAGATGTTAGATCACATGTTAAGGAAAGGTTACTCTGTAAGCAGTTTCTTAGGTTTGTAGGTTGTTCCTTCATGAGACTGTGTTTTCAATCAGCTCTAACTGTGGCAATAGCAGCATTCTAAGTGTTACAAAAGATGGGTCACTCAAAAGCCTTACTACTTGTTTGAACAGTCACATCATTATTAAAGCATCCCCAAACAAAAGTTTCTTTGTTATACATTGAGTTGAATAATTTCAGACCATTTTCATGTGAGATGTTCTGGCTCAGATTTGCCCCAGCCTGCAGAGATGAAGCCTTAGACAAGAAAACATCTGGGATTCAGAGGGGGGAAAGTTTTTTTTTGTTGTTAAAGACAGGAAATAAGGGTGAACATCTTCCAGGATTTCAGAAGTGTTAGTGAATGCTTCCAAGAAATGAAGGTGTAAGGCCAGAGGAAAATACATTTCACTTCATATATGGCACAAGAAGGGAGGAAGAGTGGTGGGAAGGGATGCTTAACAAAAAAAAAATCTACATAATCATTCAAATAATTCTCTTGGAAGCAGAAGGGTCTTGGGAGAAACACTAATACTAGACTGTAGAGAAACAGTAAACACTAATTTCTAAACAGCTTTCACCAATGCTGTAAACATGTTATGGATAAGCACCGGGGAGGAATGACTGACTTCATATTAGCAAGCAAGTCTTGTGGCTGAGCCACAGGAGGGTGCACATTTGTATTTATCCCCTAGCTTCCCATAGTGAAACCTTGAGGTTACATATTACAGTTGAATGAAGGTTGGATTAAAAGGCTAATCTAATGCTATATATAGACAGCAACACCAATTTAATCTCCGCCCCTTCCCCCTCCCCTCCCTATTTCCATAAATCTCAAGATCTGAGTTACAAAGAGACTGGGAACTCTAGCAGAGTGAAGAGGCCCTTCCCCGCCCCCCCACCTTGACTGTCTCTCTTAAATCAAGTATTACTGCACGTGTAAATTGCTTCCAAACACCTTTTACAAGCACACAGGGCGATCAGATCCGGTTTTCTTCTACAGCTCCCACAGAGGCCGGAGGAGATGACAAGTCGGGGCGAGGGGTAGGTTGCCAGAAGAGACTTATTCTCTCATGCTTTCACCGCGCTTGTAATGGGGAGCTCTCCTTTCCTCCCCACCCGTAGTTCAGAGCCTCAACCTTGGCTTCCTCCGGAGTTGCTTCTGGCGGTGCCACGCACGAGACGCTGTGCACCCGCCACTTCCCACCGCGTGGCCAGCCCCTGCCCGCTCTTGGTCTCTCGGGGCGGCCAAACGTGGCGAGCGGTGGGTCTTTACTCTAGGGCACCGATACTCGGTATAAGCGATGGTAACGGGGTGAGGGGAGGCTTCCCCACCGAGAGGCAGGAAGCCGCCTGAGCAGGCACATGCTTCGGCCGGAGGGGAAGCTCCCAGTCGGGCTTTGGCTGCGGTGGTCTAAGGCTTCCCGGCTCTCCCCTGCCCTAGCTGGTTTGCTTCTCACCTGTCCGAGGAGGTAGCGGCGACGCGCGAGGCTGGGGGCTGCGGCGATCCCGGCAGCGGCGGCGGCAGAAGCGGCAGCGGCGGTGGCAGACAATGGAGGAGTGAAGGACAGACACATTGACATCCACACGGAGCTCGGCGCAGCCCCGCCTCCCACGCAGCCCCGCCTCCCAGCCCGCCCCCGGCCCGGGCCGCTCCACTTCCAGGGAAATAAAGGGGGAGTGTATAGCGAGAACCAGGGAGAGGCATGCCCGAAGAAGAAATTTTCGAACGCAGAAGTTCCAGATAGAGAATTTAATTATTGTGTGTCCTTAAATATCTGAACCGGAAAGAGTGGCTTGGGGGAAACGTGCAAGAAGCCTTTAATTACCCCCCAGTGATTTTCTCCATTTGGTTTTTCCTCCCCAGGCCCTTCCAATGGGACAGCCTCGCTGCTGCCTCCCGCAGCTCCTCCTTCCTGCCGGGCCAACGAGGCGCGGGGGGCGGGGACTACCGCTGGGCCTGCGGAGACCGGCCGCCCGGCTCGCCCGAGCTCGCCCGCTGCTCGCCAGCTCCTGGCAGGAGAGAGAGAATTCGAATGCTTCCGCGGTTGGCTACTTAGTGTCCTAGTCGCAAGTTGCCTAACGTTGCGGCTGGCTTTCCTAATACAGACACGTCGTTTCTTTTTAGTACTCCCGAAGACACAGAACAGCCGTCAAGCTGGCGGAAGTAATGGTTCACATAAAGAAAGGCGAGCTGACCCAGGAGGAAAAGGAGCTGCTGGAAGTCATCGGAAAAGGTGTGGGTGCTGGGCTGCGACGAGGGCTTTGCCTGCCTGGCCGGGGAGGGGAGGGAGGGGCGTGGCGGAGCCCGGGCGGCGCCCCAGGCCCGGCTGACCCCGGTTGCGGTTTTACGAGGTTGACACCCTGCCACGGGGAAACTGCGCTCCTCCCTTTGGTCTGGGACGAGTTGCGGGGGCGAAGAGGTGGGGAGGGAGAAGCGCAGCTGGGGCGAGAGCGGAGGTTGCAGACTTTCGTCCTCTGAATCAGCTTTTAGAAGGCGGCTCCTTTCCGGGCTCCACATCGGGTGATAAAGAACCACCCGGGGGTGGGGCCTCAGAATGTGCATTCTTCAAAACTCCTCAGGTGAATTGACCACAGTCCACCTGGGCGATGGTGGCCGGAAAGTTTCAGGCTCTTACACCGGTGTCTACAGCGCCATTTCGACTTCCGGAGGCCGAATGATCTGGATCCATTGGCTGACTCCGCCCCCTTTTGAGGGGGGGAGTGGAGAGAGCGCCTAAGGAGCAGGGTACTTTATAAGGGCACAAACGACTTCTGTAACTTGCCGCATTGAGGCTTCTGCCTGCAAGGCCTCCCTGGCATCCTTCCAGAAGCCCCCGACCGCCGCAGAAACTCGCGCGAAAGCGCGAAGGGGTTGAGGAGGCGTCCACACCGCCTGGCGCTCTTTGGCAGGGCTGGGATCTTGTAATCGCACTCTGCGCGCATTCTCTTCCTTCTCCCAACGCGAGTCCCACTTCCACCGCTCCTGGTACTAGGGAGGGAGACGCAGGCCCCGGGGACGAGCCAGAAGCCATGTGTCCCCTCAGCCCCCCAGCGGATATCCCAGAAGAGTTTACTGCTAAGTCCCGTTACCTGGGAGGTGCCAACAGCGGGAATACGTTGCTTCTGTACTGTCACCACGTGGGGATGGGGATGCGTGGGAACTGCGGGCGTTGTTCACGTGGCTGTTTTAAGCTCAAGAAGGAGCTTGCCCTCGATCGGGATCTGCAGAGAGGCTGGTCATAATAACATAAAAAGTTCCCAATTTCCAGTCTTTCTGGAAAGTAACATGGCTCAGATCTGGACCTACAGAGAGAGAGGAAGGCAAACTTTATACTGACAAGGAAAGTCTACTCGGAAAAAGAAATATCGGATTGGAACTCAACAGGTGCTGATGACCTGAGCCCACCCGATGTGACCTCAACAATTTTAAGTCAGCCACAGCTGTGTGTTTGTCATGATAAGTGTTCTTTGCCCAGAATTTGTGGGACTTGGAGTTAGTGCAGTGTGTTTGTTCAGCATGGTTCTCACTGACCTATTTGGCATGCAGTCTTTCTGTTCTGCCTATCTCTGGTTAATTTCTCCGTGCTTTTTGGTGACTCGGGGATTCGGCTCCCCAACCATGTGAGTCTCAGCTCTGTGCCAGGTACAGTGCCGGGCAAAAAAGGAGACAAAGGATCAACTTACAATCCACCAGGGATGCAAATGCTGGTTTTAAGCAGTCCAGGGCTATCACCTTCTCTCAAAAGTGTAAACAAGAGAGCAGTTTTGTAAAGTGGGTCTCTGAAAGGCATTGATGGTGTGTGTGTGTGTGTGTTGGAGGGAGGGCAGGGAAGGGGAAAGCGTGGATAAATTATTGGGTGTCCACTAGTTTTTATTTGTAAAGATTAAATGAAACAATTGATGTGAATTTAGCCTGGTTAACCTTGTGACATTTTTTTTTTTTACTGGGTTCACATTGTTCAACAAATTATATAGACACTGTTTCAGCTATTTATTTGGTGCAAGCTGATGAGAAAAGAAGTGAGATAGACTTAGTATGTGATACATTCTTGTCAAGTGAAGGTCAGTGGGACATCACCATACTCTTAAAAGTAATGAGAAAACTGTTCAGTTCAGTTCAGTTCAGTTGCTCAGTCGTGTCCGACTCTTTGCGACCCCATGAATCGCAGCACGCCAGGCCTCCCTGTCCATCACCAACTCCCGGAGTTCACTCAGACTCACGTCCATTGAGTCCATGATGCCATCCAGCCATCTCATCCTCGGTCGTCCCCTTCTCCTCCTGTCCCCAATCCCTCCCAGCATCAGGGTCTTTCCCAATGAGTCAACTCTTCCCATGAGGTGGCCAAAGTACTGGAGCTTCAGTTTTAGCATCATTCCTTCCAAAGAAATCCCAGGGTTGATCTCCCTCAGAATGGACTGGTTGGATCTCCTTGCAGTCCAAGGGACTCTCAAGAGTCTTCTCCAACACCACAGTTCAAAAGCATCAATTCTTCGGCGCTCAGCCTTCTTCACAGTCCAACTCTCACATCCATACATGACCACAGGAAAAACCATAGCCTTGACTAGACAAACCTTAGTCGGCAAAGTAATGTCTCTGCTTTTGAATATGCTATCTAGGTTGTTCATAACTTTTCTTCCAAGGAGTAAGCGTCTTTTAATTTCATGGCTGTAATCACCATCTGCAGTGAGTTTGGAGCCCGGAAAAATAAAGTCAGCCACTGTTTCCACTGTTTCCCCATCTATTTGCCACAAAGTAACTTTGAGTTACTCTTTTTTAATATGACCTCGAGTTTTCAAGTTAAATTTGAGTCTTGTTAAATGTTATTAAATACAAAATATGATATCTTAAAACAAAAATGCTATATGGAATATAGGGAACATAATGAAGATATGCTAGTAAGTCACTTCAGTCGTGTCCGATTCTGTGTGACCCCATAGACGGCACCCCAGCAGGCTCCCCTGTCCCTGGGATTCTCCAGGCAAGAACACTGGAGTGGGTTGCCATTTCCTTCCAGTGCATGAAAGTGAAAAGTGAAAGTGAAGCCGCTCAGTCATGTCTGACTCTGAGCGACCCCATGGACTGCAGCCTACCAAGCTCCTCCAACCATGGGATTTTCCAGGCAAAAGTACTGGAGTGGGGTGCCATTGCCTTCTCTGAACGAAGATATAGTAATTTCTTAATTGAATAATCCTACTTTGTTTCTTTAAGAAAAATTCCACGGTTGAATAGATTACACTATCCATTAAATTTATATTCCCGAGCACAAGCTAATATACTGTTTCTTAAGTGTTTTAGTTGTTTATCATAAATAGAATATAATTCCTTAAGCATTTTTCCCTTTTCTGTTTTTTTTTCAGTAAATATGGAAAAGTTCTGCATATGTAACAGATATTTAAAAAAGAACTAATGTAGAGATTGATTTGTTAACATTCTTCATCTTCTTTCTTACAGTGGCCAGCTAATGTAGTTTTCAGATATTAAATACTCAATATTACAATAAAGAACATGGTTCTTATTATATCTGATGGAGACAGAGAAAGGTTTGACTGACCAAGCACCCTTGAATTTTCAGACTGCTTACTGTCACTTAGTGCTTCATCTCTGATAGAAACCCAGTGGACTGGAGAGAACCATCAACACATAGTTAGTCATAACTTTTGGCTTTAACCCCAATATATTCTCTTAGTTATCTAAACTGGAAAAGATTTGAAATATAAGGTGTAGGGGAGGTAAAAATTTATCTCTACCCTCTTAGGACTTCCTGTGTGGCTCAGACAGTAGGAGTCTGCCTGCAATATGGGAGATCTGGGTTCGATTCCTGGGTTGGGAAGATCTCCTGGAGAAGGAAATGGCAACCCACTCCAGTATTCTTGCCTGGAATATCCCATGGACGTAGAAGCCTGGCAGGCTACAGTTCATGGGATTGCAAAGAGTCAGGCACGACTAAGTTACTACTTTACTCGCTCATCCTCTTAAATAGTTTTTTGGCTGGGTTTCAGAATCAAACTGATATGAAACAGATTAACATGAGAAAAACATAGAAATTTCCCAAAGCTTTACATGATTTGGGATCTGTCATAAGAAAATGACCTAGAGAAATGGCAAAACTACTTAACTCGTATATTAGGTTTAATGAAGAGAACTTGTGGAAAATTAAAAGATAGCTAAAGGCTTAAGGAAGGTAAGAATTATTTGAGCAAGGTCTATTTGTACAGAATTATCTCGGCTTTGACACCAAAGCCATGTATTTTTTGAGGGAAATTTTTTTATTTTTCTCCTGGTTCAGGAAGAGCATCTTACCCATGGGAGTTTTTGTGTCCTGTTTTCAGGAAGAAAAATGGAGATTAGAATGTCCCTCTTATATTTTCCAACTCCCAGCATTTTGAACCCATGAAATAAATCAGTTCTCATCCAGAAATGAAGTAAAGGAAGGGAGACACAAGGNTGATCTCCAGTAGCATATTGGGCACAATGTGGTCCACTGAAGAAGGGAATGGCAAGCCACTTCAGTATTCTTGCCTTGAGAACCCCATGAACAGTATGAAAAGGCAAAATGATAGGATAGCAAAAGAGAAAACTGTAGCCAACCTTTACTGACTGTTATCATGGGTCTGGCATAATTCTTAGCACTTTACATGTATCTGTGCATTTAATCTTCATAAGCTAAGAATACAGACTTCTCTGTAGCTCAAAAGGTAAAGAATCTGCCTGAAATGCAGGAGACCAGGGTTCGATCCCTGGGTTGGGAACTTCCTTTGGAGAAGGGGATGGCACTCTACCCCAGTATTCTTGCCTGGAAAATTCCATGGACAGAGAAGCCTGGCAGGCTACAGTCCGTGGGGTCACAAAGAGTTGGACACGACTGAGCAACTAACACACACATAACACTTTACAACATTTTAAATGAGTTAGTATATATAAAGTATTTAAGATACTGTGTTGGCTATGATTATGGTAAATATGGCAATCTCTATTTGATAGATAACAAATCAAGGAATTGAAAAGTTAAATAGCTTGCCCAATGTAACACAGGTAATAAGTGGCAGAGCAGAGATATCCTCTGGCTCACAGTTGTAGAAACACGCTGGACTTGAAAACAAACTAAATAAAAAAATGAAAAAATGAAATCAACACCATAGCAGTCCATACCATATCTTACTCGCTTTGAAAGGTAATTGCATTAAAATATTATCATCTGTCAAGTTAAATTAATTTTAATTGTAATTAATTTTGTAATTTTGTGTGCAAGTGGCTCAGGGGTGAAGAATCTGCCTGCCAAGCAGAAGACAGTGGATTTAATGTCTGGGTTGGGAAGATCCCCTGAAGAAGGAAGAAGCAACCCACTCTAGTATTCTTGTCTGGGAAATCCCATGGACTAAGGAGCCTGGTGGGTTACAGTCCATGGGGTCCCAAAGAGTTGGACATGACTTAGCAACTAAACAACAATTTATAAAATAATTGTTGGCTTATAGTCGAACAAAGTCATAAACAGAGCTTATATTTGTACTCATAAGAAGCATTTTTTTTTTTTAAGAAATGAGTACAGTTCTGATATTTTCCCCCCTTTTGGTACATTTCTTGACTTTGAGAAGCACTGGGTTAGTCAGTACTAGTCTGTGAAATTAACAATAAATTTCTAGCCAAGTGTGACCTGTCACCTTGGCCAGTCTAAAATAAGCTCAGCAAAGTTTTGAATGTCTCCATCCTGCTAATCACTGCCCTCCAGAAGTTAAGCAGATTGTAAGGGGGACTTATAGCCCAGAGAATACCACATATGCCACTGGACACTTTAAGAACAATTTCTTCTTTTGAGTGAATTCATATGCTAGCTACTCTACAGGTTGTTTATCTGTTGGAATGCCAAGAAGAAGTTCCAGATGAAACTGAGAAGCTGTTTCTCACATATCCATTTAAATTATAGTCACTGACAGCATCCATTTCACAGCGTTTCAGAAGAGAAATGAAATCACTGAAGCACAGTTTAGTGGCTTATATTACTTGTAGATTGAGCCATTCTTCCAAGTTCTGATATCTTTTTCACTAAACACTAAGGAAGCACTGTTTCAAAATAAATGAAACCTCCTTTAAGAATATAAACCAGAAGGTCTTTCATTACTTATCTTGTTTAGTATTTGAAATCCCTGGAGTCAGTGTTGCTGATTTCACAAGAAAGTAATATACTTTTTTCTTTTTCTCTTTTTCCATTATTTATGTTAAAGGAGCTATGAAACAGGCTTGAACAATAAGGTTTATTCTCCTGGTCTTACTGGAGTATAATTTAAGTATGATAAACGATGCATATTTAAAATGCACATTGTTTTAAAAGAGAGTTTTGACATAAGCATACATCCATGAAGGCTTCACTGCAATCCACACAATGACCAGTGGCGTTACCCCAAAAGATTCTACATACCTTTTGTAATCTGCCACTCCCTCCAACCCTGTCTCTAGGCAACCACCAATAGGTATCTGTCACTATTGGTTAAATTTATTTATTCTAGAATTTTATAAAAGTGGAATTATAAAATAAGTAAATAATTCCCCCCCCCTTTTTTTTGCATGACTTTTTTCACTCAGCATCATGATTTTGAGGTTCATCTGTACTGTACCAACAGTTTGTTTTTTATTTTCTTTTATTCCCCATGTATGGATGTATCATTATGTGCTTATCTATCACACTTAGGGACATTTCAGTTGTTTCCAATTTGAGACTGTTAAAAGATCCTGCTCTAAGGTCCTATGGAGTTGATACGGTTATTTTCTAGTGCCTCTGGTATATAGAAAGATTCAGTTCAGTTCAGCTGCTCAGTTGTGTCTGACTCTTTGTGACCCCATGGACTGCAGCATGCCAGGCTTCCCTGTCCATCACCAACTCCCAGAGCTCGCTCAAATTCATGTCCATTGCATTGGTGATTCCATCCAACCATCTCATCCTGTGTCGTCCCCTTCTCCTCCTGCCTTTAATCTTTCCCAGCATCAGGGTCCTTTCTAGTGAGTCTGTTCTTTGCATCAGGTGGCCAAAGTATTGGAGTTTCAGCTTCAGCATGAGTCCTTCCAGTGAACATCCAGGACTGATCTCCTTTAGGATGGACTGGTTGGATCTCCTTACAGTCCAAGGGACTCTCAAGAGTCTTCCCCAACACCACAGTTCAAAAGCATCAATTCTTCAGCACTCAGCTTTCTTTATACTCCAGCTCTTACATCCATACACGACTACTGGAAAAACCATACCTTTGACTAGACGGACCTTGTTGACAAAGTAATGTCTCTGCTTTTTAGTATGCTGTGTAGGTTGGTCATAGCTTTTCTTTTAAGGGGCAAGCATTTTTTAATTTCATGGCTGCAGTTACCATCTGCAGTGATTTTGGAGCCCCCCAAAATAAAGTCTTTAATCATTTCCATTGTTTCCCCATCTATTTGCCATGAAGTGATGGGACCAGATGCCACAATCTTACTTTTCTGAATGTTGAGTTTTAAGTCAACTTTTTCACTCTCCTCTTTCAATTTCATCAAGAGGCTCTTTATTTCTTCTTCACTTTCTGCCATAAGGGTGATGTCATCTGCTACCTGAGGTTATTGATATTTCTCCTGGCAATCTTGATTCCAGCTTGTGCTTCATCCAGCCCAGCATTTCACATGATGTACTCTGCATATAAGTTAAAAAAGCAGGGTGACAATATACAGCCTTGATGTATTCCTTTCCCTATTTGGAACTAGTCTGTTCTATGTCCAGTTCTGGGTGTTGCCTTTTGCCCTGTATACAGATTTCTTGGGAGGAAGGTGAGGTAGTCTAGTATTCCCATCTCTTTAAGAATTTTCCATGGTTTGTTGTGATCTACACAGTCAAAGGCTTTGGCATAATCAATAAAGCAGAAGTAGATGTTTTTCTGGAACTCTCTTGCTTTTTTGATGATCCAACGTATGTTAGCAATTTGAAAAAGATTCAGGTCTCCATAGTCAATTATAGCATAGAGTTCAAAAACAAATTTAAATTCAAATACATAGAAACCATTAACTATATGACTGGGCAGGTTTTACAACCTCTATGGGCTTCCTTGTGTTCATTTACAAAACAGCTCTTTTAGATCCTATTTTTTTTAAATGCAGTGATTCATAATCCTAACTTAAGGACATTTGGTTACAAAGTATAAAAATAGATATGAGTAGAAGAATTTAGAAACTTTACACTTAAACAGAGTCAGTATTTCAAAATGCATATTGTAATTAAAAGTCTTTTAAAAAATACATTTATAACTGTGTATCTATGATTAAATCTGTATCCATGTATTATTTTAAAATCCAGACACTTTATTTTATACATGATTTTACTTACACATAAATGTTATAGCAACTAACAAGCCAAATAGATTTTTAAATACTTAACTTTGCTATAGATTCCTCACAAAAAAGACATTCCTTTTGGGAAGTGAAGTGAAAGTCGTTCAGTCATGTCTGACTCTTCCAGGCCAGAATACTGGAGTGGGTAGCCTTTCCCTTCTCCAGGGGATCTTCCCAACCCAGGGATCTAACCCAGGTCTCCCCCATTGCAGGTGGCATCCAGACACTTTATTTTATACATGATTTTACTTACACATAAATGTTATAGCAACTAACAAGCCAAATAGATTTTTAAATACTTAACTTTGCTATAGATTCCTCACAAAAAAGACATTCCTTTTGGGAAGTGAAGTGAAAGTCGTTCAGTCATGTCTGACTCTTCCAGGCCAGAATACTGGAGTGGGTAGCCTTTCCCTTCTCCAGGGGATCTTCCCAACCCAGGGATCTAACCCAGGTCTCCCCCATTGCAGGTGGCTCCTTTACCAGCTGAGCCACCAGGGAAGCCTAAAACTCACACATATCCAGATCCTGTGACCGTCTAATGGATTGCTGGGAACAGAAGTGTCATGTTTGTTTCTCCCTTTTTGTTTGTTTTGGCTACTTCTTGTGCTCAGTGAGACCAGTAGTCCCAAGCTAGAAATTAGAGGTGTCACAATAAATTTTATTATGCTTCTCTAAATACATATAACAGGAGTATCTAGTGTGCACTGAAGTTGTACTCTGCCCTACACCAAGACAAGCCCTGAGTCCTAAGAGCCGTATGGGATGGATGTTGTTATTTCTGCTTCACCAATGGGAACACTGAGGGTTTTATAGGACTTGTTCATTTTTCCGTTCCGTTCAGTCTCTCAGTCGTGTCCAACTCTTTGCGACCCCATGAATCGCAGCACGCCAGGCCTCCCTGTCCATCACCAACTCCCGGAGTTCACTCAGACTCAGGTCCATCGAGTCGGTGATGCCATCCAGCCATCTCATCCTCGGTCGTCCCTTTCTCCTCCTGCCCCCAATCCCTCCCAGCATCAGGGTCTTTTCCAATGAGTCAGCTCTTCGCATGAGGTGAGTTTGTAAGACCTCCCCAGACAGCCATTTTGCTTTTTTTGCATTTCTTTTCCATGGCAATGGTCTTGATCCCTGTCTCCTGTACAATGTCACGAAAAGGTCTCTGGTGTGGTGTAAGAGAGGGCAGTAACAGTGAGACTGTCACACTTACCATCATCTCTTTTCTGCTAAAAGGCTGTCCATCCAGATGAGTTATCAATCCCACCCTAATGGAGCAGGTTAGGTTGCGTTTTCTTCTCTGGAGTAATTTGGAGAAAGTCTCAACCAGGGAACCAAATCATTAAATATTATTTTCATCATTATAGGTCTGTTCATTTTTGTCTCCAGTGAAATGTCTCATTTCCTATCCCCCTTTTAGTACCACATTCTTCATCTTAAGAGTTCGTTAACTGAGATTTAACACATTTCTTTCGGGAGGAAAACAATTTTTTAAACTTAATTGCAAAATATTGTTTGAGAGTCTCCTATATGCACAGTGAGGAATGGCCAAAAAAAATCCTTCCGCGTTTACCATGCGTTTCCCATTTCCATGCTGTTGTAGACTTGTACAGTTTCCCACTAATGTCATTAAATTAGGAACACCAAATTAAAAATCATTAGAAGTTTCTCTTCTTAGGGGTATTGTGCTCATGTGTTTTTTTTCCAAAATCTGTTTTCATTCTCTGGATTCCCAAACTGTTTTAGAAAAATATTCTAACCATGGTCCTTGCATTTCAAAAGACTTAACTGGTATTCCATGGCATGTGAGTGAATGCCTCATCTTTTTTTTTTTTTTTAATTGCCCTGTGACTGGACAGATTCATTGTGTATTGTTAGCCCTTGGGCTCAACTTTTATAGAATTATCGGCCTGTTCCCTAACATGAGCCAAGTGTTTATGATTGTAATTCCCATCTTCCCCCTAACATATAGCAGACTTTGGCATGATCACATTCGCTATAGTATTCTCCCTTTATTGCATAAACATCTCTTGGTTGGATGAAAAGTAACTTCAGTTATTCCTCAGTGGATAATGAGGTTAAACTGAAGCATCTTCCTCAAGTGAAATTGGGATGCTGGAGTTTGTTCTAATTCCTTTCCAAAGATGTTTGAGTCTCTGGTGAGAAACCATGGGTACAGATAAGCTTCTGCACAGAACGTGCTTGCATGATTGAAGGCTTTCCCCTCTCTCTCTGTAGCTGTAGCCATTCAGCCAGTGACACAACTGCCCCTCAGATGGACTGCAGGATCAGACAAACGAACTATTGACAGAGTAGCTGTCATAGTCCAGGGCCTTACGGATCACTCACTTGGCACTTCCCCAGCCGAGCCGTTGCAGCATCAGTCTAGGAGACATTTCTGTGTCTCCCCTCCATTGGTGAGGAGCACTCAGATTATGTGCCTAAGATGCAGACCGGGTAGAAAGAAGCAGGCTAAACTCGATTCTGCTTTCCACCTTCAACTCTGGAAGAACTGCAGAGTTTAGCATAATCTTGAACTATAATTCTAAATTTAAAAAGAAATAATTCCTCATTGAGAATGCTCAGTTCTTCTATGTCCTTTCAGAGGAGAGGCTTAGCTCATCCTTTCTCCCTGAGAACATGCAATTTCACTATCCTGTTCCCCTTCACACTAGAAATTTTTTGGCAGAACATGTGGTTGGCTTCTGCTAATGATGATAATAGCAACATTTTCTCCTGAGACTGCTTGCTTCTGTCAGTATGTCTTATAGACGGCTGGAAAACCTGACAGTTGTGGCCCAATTACAGCTTATTTACAAATTTGCAGAAACTGACCTTTAGTTTTATATCAGATGACTTTCAGTATGAGAGTCTGAATCCTGGCCGTAACGGCACCTTTGTATAGTACCAGGCTTTAAAGATGACGTTTACCTCAGCATTTCCAAACCAAGAATTCTATTACAAGCCTGCCATCAGTTCACAGGGCCTTAGTGGTGACAAGGTATATAAATACTGACTGTATTTTGAACCCCAGTTATTACATTGACTGCAGTTTAAGCTTTAGATGGTGGGTTGGATTAGATGCCCTTTAAGATTTGTTTCAGTATTAAAAGTCTTAGGCCTTGTGGTTTTTGTATTACTGCCAAAAGGAAAATGCAGCCAATTTAATATACTCTGAGGCCAGTGGAAGTAAAAGCAAGATGGAGCTATTTTAGTCTCTATGAATCTGTTCTTGGGAATAATTACTTTGTGGAAGAAATACTATGCAATTGATGTTTTATCTTTAACCTAACCTGACTCATCTTAGTTTCACAGATAATCCTTTAAAGTTTGTTTCTTGGTGTTAGATTCTTTTCTAAAGATAAATAAACTTTGCATTTTCTTTCCTTCTTTTTTTAAGGTACTGTCCAAGAAGCTGGAACATTGTTAGGCAGCAAGAATGTTCGTGTCAACTGCTTGGATGAGGTAAAATTTTAAACGTTTAATAAGATGTTTTACTTCCTATGAGAATAGATAATGTATAAAATCTAATAATAAGAGTTGTTTCCTAGCATTTGTCCTCAAGTTATATTAAGCTTTAAAGCAAATATCAGCAAGACAGGTTGCAAAAGACAAATAGCATGTAAAAGTTTAATTTTCCTGGTAATCAAATAAGTGACAATTAAACCAATACTATATCATTTCTTATGAAGTATGGGAAACACTGGACTTATATATGCTAATGGATTAGGTATAAATTGACATCACATTCTGGAAAAAATTTTTAGAATATTTTCATTTTTAAACATGCATACCTTCGATCCAGCAAGTCTCCTTCTAGGGAAGGTTAACTGAACCTAAACTCTACATTATAGAACGGTTGCTATCCAAAATAACTTTCTGAGATGATGGTAGTTTCTCTTCCAAGCTGTCCAGAATGGCAGCCATTAGCCATGTGTGGCTAATAGCTACACAGTTATGCAGGGCAGTTCTAGTACTATAGACAGTTAACTGAATTTCTGTTTCTCATGCAGAAAAGGAAGTGTTTTGTTAACCCTTTACCCGCACGTGGATAGAAAAAGTAATATCAGAGAAAATAAAGCTAAAGCAACAAACAAACAAAAAAGAAGATGAAGACTCTTTGCTATAGATCATTGAGTCCTCCAAAAACATGACAGCCTTAACCCTTCACTAATAGCCTATAAGCTTTGAGGTTCATAATGAAAAAGATGGAAATCAAAGGAGAAATTTGTAAGATTACAAAAGCATCTTCTGGTTAAGCAGAAGGATTCAAGAGTTGGAAAATTGGATAACCTAACAGGAGAGGGCAATGGCACCCCACTCCAGTACTCTTGCCTGGAAAATCCTATGGACGGAGGAGCCTGGTGGGCTGCAGTCCATGGAGTCGCTAAGAGTCGGACATGACTGAGCGGCTTCACTTTCACTTTTCACTTTCATGAATTAGAGAAGGAAATGGCAACCCACTCCAGTGTTCTTGGCTGGAGAATCCCAGGGACGGGGGAGCCTGGTGGGCTACCATCTATGAGGTCGCACAGAGTAAGGATTCAAGAGTTGGAAAATTGGATAACCTAACAGGAGAGGGCAATGGCACCCCACTCCAGTACTCTTGCCTGGAAAATCCTATGGACGGAGGAGCCTGGTGGGCTGCAGTCCATGGAGTCGCTAAGAGTCGGACATGACTGAGCGGCTTCACTTTCACTTTTCACTTTCATGAATTAGAGAAGGAAATGGCAACCCACTCCAGTGTTCTTGGCTGGAGAATCCCAGGGACGGGGGAGCCTGGTGGGCTACCATCTATGAGGTCGCACAGAGTCGGACACGACTGAAGCCACTTAGCAGCAGCAGCAGAAGTCTCTGCACTGTGTATAAGACAGAAATAGTACATCTCCGTTTTACATGAACACTGATAAAAATTTGCCTGTGAATGATACTAATTTGTACAGGAAAATTTTACCTAATTTTGAACAAGGTCACCAAATGTAATATAACACTGAAAATAAAAACTTGATCCAAATAATAAAACATATAACCTGAATGCTTGTTAAAATTGTGAATAATTCTTGGCTAAAGGAAGAAATAGAAGTAGAAATTACCTACTATTTACAACTGAAAGTACAGTATTTATCAAAAGCTACTGTTGATCAAAAACTGGTGTCATGTGGCCAAATTAATATTCAGAGGAAATTTTGTAGCATTTATTATTGTATTTTAAATCTTTATGGTGTTCTGAGCTGTCAGCTCATGAAATTAGATGAAAAATAGTATACTCAGAAAATATAGGAAATGAATTAAGAAAAGTAAAATAGAAATATTTTAAGTCATTAAACATAAGCAACAAAAGAAAAAACAAAAATGAAAACCTTTGTACTTCAAACCACACCATCCAAAAAAGTAAAAAGAAAACCCACAGAATGGTTTTACAGATCGTATCTGGTAAGGGATTTGTAACTGAAATGTGTTAAGAACCCCTACAACTCAATAATAAAAATTATAAATCACCTGACTTAAAAATGGGCAAAGGATCCGAATAGAAAGAAAACATACAAATGGCCAATATGCTCATGAAAAAAGGCTCAAAATTAGCTGCCGAGGAATGCGAATCAAAACCACAGTGCGAGGCTACTTCATAGCCACTCGGATGGTGAAAATAAAAGAGATGATAACAAGTATTGGTGAGGATGTGGAGAAACTGGAACCCTCATGCTTTGCTGGTGGGAATGTAAAATGGTGCAGCTGCTCTTTAAAATGGCTTGACAGTTTCTCAAATGGTTAAACATAAGAGTTACCATATGACACAGCAATCTTAGGTATATAACTAAGAAAAATAAAACATGGCAATACAAAAATTTTGAACATGAGTGTTTATAGTAAATTATTCATAACAGCCAGAGTGCCAAAGGTGGAAGCAGTTCAAAACATCCATCAACTGATCAGTGGATAAACACAGAATGGTATATCTATGCAATGGAGTATTACTCAGTTATAAAAAGGAAAGACATCCTGGTGCATGCTACAACATGGTGAATGTCAGGTGAAATTCTGCCAAGTAAAAGAACCCAATCAAACAAGACTGTGAATATTATATGATTCCATTTATAGGAGAATTCAGAAATGAGCAAGTCCAGGATACAGAAAGCAGATTCGTGGTTGACTAGGGCTGGGTGGTGGGATTGGGTGGGGGCCAGTGGGAATGACTGTCAGTGGGCAAGGTGTTTCTTTCGAGTATGACAGAAGTGTTCTAAAATTGATTGTGGTGATAGTTGTACCACTCTGAAAATACTGCAAATCATTTAACTGTAACATTAAATGGGTAAATCATATTGCAATGAAACTGTTAACAAAGAAAAGATAAAACAAAGTTATCAATTTAAGATCCCCCGCCCCCCCCAAAATAGAGGATTAGGAAAGTAGAAGCAAGAAAATTATATGTATAAACACCAAGGAAGTAAGTGAGAGCATAACTGCAGTGAGAAAAAAAAATTGTCATAACTTTTTTGTTTAAGCTAATTCATTTGAAAACCTATATGAAAGTAGTGATTTTGTAGAAACATTAAAATGAACATATTCATCTCATATAGAAGTATAAAAATGGAAAATAAAAAGATTTGTGTAAATGTGTTTAACTGCCAACTACCTTTTAAAGCTACAGACCTAAGTAAGTTTTACAAAATGTTCGAGGACCATTTAATTCTCATTTTACACAGATTGTACCATTAATTCATAAAATTATGGGCAGATGTCCAACTCATTTTGATAATATAATCTTAATGCCAATGCCAAAATAGGAAGAAGCCCAAGCAAACTGTGGCCTCAATGCACTTTGTAAATAAGGATTCAGAAACACTATAGAAAATACTAGCAACTTTATACAGTGGTGTATCAAAAGAATAATAGACTTAACAAAGTAAGGTTTCTCCAAGAATGACAGGATGATTCAGTTTAGAAAATCTTATGTAAATCACTATTTTACAAAGTAAAGAGAAATATATAGATCATCTCAATAGATATTATAATGTATTTGATAAAATTTAGCTACTGAGGGTAAAAACTCTTTAACAGATTAAGGTAGGATGGCTCTTCTCTAGCTTAATGAAAGAATACGTTTCTGGAAACCCTCCATAAGCACTGGCATCCTATTTAATGTTTAAGACATTAGACACACTCCTATACTGTACTATCCTATATATGTTTAAACCTGGAGAAGGAAATGGCAGCCCACTCCAGTGTTCTTGCCTGGAGAATCCCAGGGACGGGGGAACCTGGTGGGCTACCGTCTATGGGGTCGCACAGAGTCGGACACGACTGAAGCGACTTAGCAGCAGCAGCAGTCTCTTTACTAGAGCATTCTGTCTGTTTAGTAGCTGAGTTGTGTCCAGCTCTTTGCAACCCCATAGACTGTAGTGCACCAGGCTCCTCTGTCCATGGGATTTCCAAGCAAGAATACTGGAGTGTGTTGCCATTTCCTTCTCCAGGGGATCTTCCTGACCCAGGAATCAAACCTGCATCTCCTGCTCTGGCAGGAGGATTCTTTACCATTGAACCACTCGTGGAGCCCATTCTTCTTCTAGTTATTCAATATTTACACCTTTCCTCCAGGACTTTGTTCAAAATGCCACCTTGTCAGAGGCATATTCTTCGACTGTCCTTTTAAAAATAATAACCTCCTCTAACTTTCTGGCATTCCCTCTCCCGCTTCTGCAATGTTGTCTCCCTATAGTGCTTATTATCACCATCTGCCTTGTCACCCGTACTAAAATTTAAGTGCCCAGGACTTAGACTTCAGGGGCTTGGGCTTTGTTCATTGCTACCCACAGTGCATAGGTGTGTCTGACATAGCTTAGGCACTTGGTAAGTATTTGCTAAATGAATGCTTTTTTTAATGATAATAGAATTATAACTTAGCAGACTAACATTATGAATTCTTTAAGAGTTATGAGAGAGAAACTTTAATTATTTTTAATGTCATCATATCTAAAGTTTTTAAAACTCCTCCCTTATTATTTTCCCATTACTACTGCCAAGAAACTTTGACGACTCCTACTGAGTTGCCTCTCGTACAACCTCCCAGTAATTCTCATGTCAACATAACCTCTGATAATATTGAGGACTATGTTCATAAGAATAGTCTAGAATCATTAAAAACAATTCAAATTACATTAGTATTCTAAAGTTTGCCAAAAATGAGATTATATATTTTAGAGAGGTTTTCACCCAAGACAACTGAAATTCCAGCACTCAGAGGGTCTCTCCTGGCTTCTGAGAAAATTTACTTATAGGAAACAGCTCATGTATTTATCCACCAAGTGGTTTTAAATACGTAACATATAAGGTTGGATGTTCATTGAATATGGACAAAACACGTGGAGACTAAACAGTGTGGCCTAATGCAAATGCTATTGATCATTTCTCCATATTCATATAATCATATGTATAACCAAATCATATTTATGATTGAAATATAAATGTGATTTTGAGGATCATTGTTTTAAAAATGAGGGCACTGTAATATACATTTCCCGCATCTTGTTGTTCTCATTGGCAGTAGTAATTCATGAAAATTTCTTCAATTCAGTAAATACAGATAATTCAATCAGTACATAATAATATTCCATGCTATGGATATACCATATTCAACTTTCCCCTTGATATGTATTCTATTTATTTTAAGGTTTTTCCTTACTTTTTTCTTTCTTTTGTAGTGCATTTGTATCTCTTTGTTCCATTTGTTTCTTCAAGAGTTATGTGTAGGTGAGATGAGATTTCTGATAAATTTAGTTTCAGTCTTGCCCTGGCCATTTTATTAGTTAAGTGAAGTTGAGCAATTCTTCTCTGAATCTGTTTGCTAATCTGTTGAAAAGCTGAGATAATGAAACTATCTTTTTTCTTAAAAAAATTTTTTTAAATTTTTTAATGTAAATTTATTTATTTTAATTGGAGCTAGTTACTTTACAATATTGTATTAGTTTTGCCATACATTGACATGAATCCGCCACGGGTGTACACGTGTTCCCCATCCTGAACCCCCCTTCCCCCTTCCTCCCTGTACCATCCCTCTGGGTCATCCCAGTGCACCAGCCCCAAGCATCCTGTATCCTGCACTGAACCTGGACTGGCGATTGGTTTCACATATGATATTATACATGTTTCAGTGCCATTCTCCCAAATCATCCCACCCTCACCCTCTCCCACAGCGTCCAAAAGACTGTTCTATACATCTGTGTCTCTTTTGCTGTCTCGCATACAGGGTTATCATTACCATCTTTCTAAATTCCATATATATATTTTAGTATACTGTATTGGTATTTTTCTTTCTGGATTACTTCACTCTGTATAATAGGCTCCAGTGAAACTATCTTTTTTCCTCAGCAGTTTATAGAAGATCCAAGTGGGAAGTGAGTATAAAAATGTAGATTATAAAGATGGTTTTATTAATTCATTTTATTTTGTGTTCTAACTTAATTGCATAAATTGTTCATAGGTGGGGGAAAGGTAAATAAGTAAAATTAATATTTTTTTCCTTTCTGTTAAAGAATGGAATGACTCCTCTAATGCATGCTGCATATAAAGGAAAACTTGATATGTGCAAATTACTTTTACGACATGGAGCGGATGTAAATTGTCATCAGCATGAACATGGATACACAGCCCTCATGTTTGCTGCACTTTCTGGTGAAGTTTTAGCATTTATTCTAATACATTAATAATAGTCACCTGTACAAATTTCTTATAAGTATATGTATATTTTTTCATTAAGTTTGTTTTTGTTGTAGTAATTTTAAGATGTGTCTTATGGAAAGACGTGATGGGAATTGGTTTTGAAAAGGTACAATGTATGAAATATGTTATATAGTTAATTTGGTGATGTTTCTTTAGTTATTTAAATCACCTGATTCTGTTGATGGTATGCTTTGTTTAGAGTCATGAAGCTTGATCTGATATTCTTACAAGTTAGTTCCTTGATGCTCTATAGTTTTATATTTTGAAGTAACACTGAAGCTTCTTCATTCTGTTGACACAATAGCTGCTATGATAGAGCAACTTGCTTCACTGACATTTCTGTATGAAATAGGGTGATCTGTTTAGAAACTTACTCTGATTCATGTTTCTTATAATTTGTTGAATGAAGACAATTTGGGAAGTATCTAAAATTAAGTGGAATTATCTGTACTGGTTACAGTTTTTAAGAAAATATATAATATAATATTATCATGCTTTGAAAGCAGTAATCTGTAGTTTTTTAATCTTAGAACTGAAAGGCATTTCTAAATATAGGCTTCAAAAAGGGCAACAGTGCCTAATTTGATTACATAAAATCTTAATTTTTCCATATGTAGAAAATACCCTACATAGAGTTAAAACATAAATTAAACAATATGGAAAATAGTTATTACATGTCTTAAAGGCTCTTCAGTTAAGTTCAGTCACTCAGTCGTGTCCGACTCTTTGTGACCCCATGGACTGCAGCATGCCAGGTTTCCCTGTCCATCACCAACTCCCGGAGCTTACTCAAATTCATGTCCATTGAGTTGGTGATGCCATCCAACCATCTCATCCTCTGTTGTCCCCTTCTCTTGCCTTCAGTCTTTCCTAGCATCAGGGTCTTTTCCAGTGAGTCAGTTCTTTGTATCAGGTGGCCAAAATATTGGAGTTTCAGCTTCAATATCAGTCCTTCCAATGAATATTCAGGCCTGATTTCCTTTAGGATGGACTGGCTTGATTTCCTTGCAGTCCAAGGGACTCTCAAGAGTCTTCTCTAACACCACAGTTCAAAAGCATTAATTATTCGGCACTCAGCTTTCTTTATGGTCCTACTCTCACATCCATACGTGACTACTGAAAAAGCCACAGCTTTGTCTAGATTGATCTTTGTTAGCAAAGTAATGTCTCTGCTTTTTAATATGCTGTCTAGGTTGATTATAGCTTTTCTTCCAAGGAGGAAGCATCTTTTAATTTCATGGCTTCAATCACCATCTCAGTGATTTGGACCCCCAAAAATAAAGTCTCTCACTGCTTTTATTGTTTCCCCATCTGTTTGCCATGAACTGAGGAGCAGATGCCATGATCTTCATTTTCTGAGTATTGAGCTTTAGGTCAATTTTTTCACTCTCATCTTTCACTTCCATCAAGAGGCTTTTTAGTTCCTCTTCACTCTCTGCCATAAGCGTGATGTCATCTGCCTATCTGAGGTTACTGACATTTCTCCCAGCAATCTTGATTCCAGCTTGTGCTTCCTCCAGCCCAGCGTTTCTCATGATGTACTCTGCATAGAAGTTAAATAAGCAGGGTGACAATATACAGCCTTGACGTACTCCTTTCCCAATTTGGAACCGTCTGTAGTTCCATGTCCACTTCTAACTACTGTTGCCTCTTGACCTACATACAGATTTCTCAGGAGGCAGGTCAGGTGGTCTGGTGTTTCCATCTCTTTAAGAATTTTCTACAGTTTGTTGTTATCCACACAGTCAAAGGCTTTGGCATAGTGAATAAAGCAGAAGTAGATGTTTTTCTGGTATTCTCTTGCTTTTTCAATGATCCAGCGGATGTTGGCAATTTAATCTCTGGTTCCTCTGCCTTTTCTAAATCCAGCTTGAACATCTTAAAGGGTGATATCATTATATATGTAGGGTTCTTATAAATCAATTAGAAAACAACAAATACTACAGTAGACAATTAGAAAATTGGACAGGAACAAAAGAAATACAACTGACTAAAAAACTCAAAACCACTCTCACGAACAATCACAGAACATCAGATCAGGACAACAAATGATAGTTTTTCACTTACAGAATTGGCAGAGGTTAAAGAGGAGTGATAAAGCCCAGCATTGGCGTGGGAACTTTTGTGCACTGTATTGGGAAGTACACATGAGCCTAACTTGCTGGGAGCCTGCCTGGTAAAATGCATTTAAAATCTACATAACCTTTGATCCTACAATGTTTTCCAGGAACTGTTCCTAAGGAAATTATAATTCATACTTGCAAAAAGTAATGGAAAATGCTATTACTGAGTATAGTTTATAATAGCAAATGATCTGTAATGATTCCTATAGCCAAAGAATGCAAATAAAATAACTGTGAATGTTTAAACAAGACAAAGCCTAGAAAGATAGGTCCTCAACCATCAGCAGTTATCTCAGGGCCTCTAGGAGTAAGGGAGGGGATGAGTTAGTAGACATTAGTGAGGACTTTGATTCATTTTCTTTTTTCTGCCTTTGTTTTTGTTGTTATTTCATTTTGACTTTATACTAAGCAAGGAAAAACATAGTTTGTCTTGTTTCTAAAAAAAATGATATTCAGTTTTGTGCCATTTTTGTACTACTTCAATGTTTTCTATTCTTTTCTAGAAAATAAGGTTGATTTTTCTGTGGGTTCTGTCACATTTTACTTTTTACTGTAGTTATGATAAATATTTTGGGAAAAATGAAAATATCCACTAGAATAGAAATCTGAAACTAATTGGGTAAAAAAAGAGTATGGATTATTTAAAAGGCAGTATTTGAATTGGGCATTCCTTATTTTTAACAAATGTTTCTTTTTAACTCTAGGTAATAAAGACATCACGTGGGTAATGCTAGAAGCTGGTGCCGAAACAGATGTTGTCAACTCTGTAGGAAGAACAGCAGCTCAGATGGCAGCCTTTGTGGGTGAGTTTTTAGGACAGTTTTACATTAGGTTATACCCCAAACTTCCCCCATGGAAAAAAATGCCACTTTGCTTCTCAGAGTGTAAATACTGTCATGTGTCCTTTTTAAAAAGCAAAAGTTTACAGTTTTGCCTAACTTAATGAAACACCTAGTGACATTTTGGAGAACATGAACAAGCTGTTTCAAATTTCCACTCTGAGATAGAGAGTGTGGTGAGGCCTTTCTGTTGCAGTCAAATGCTCGCATGAGAATAGTTTACTCCTCTAAGGAAGTAGTTAAACCTAGTATTTAAGAATAAGAACTGCGGAGTCAATGATCTGGGTTGAATTCTGTTTGTACCACCTAATAGGAAGTTACTTAATGATTCTGATCTTCAATATATGGTTCAGTTCAGTTCAGTCGCTCAGTCGTGTCCGACTCTTTGCAACCCCATGAATCGCAGCACGCCAGGCCTCCCTGTCCATCACCATCTCCTGGAGTTCACTCAAACTCATGTCTATCGAGTCGGTGATGCCATCCAGCCATCTCATCCTCTGTTGTCCCCTTCTCCTCCTGCCCCCAATCCCTCCCAGCATCAGAGTCTTTTCCAATGAGTCAGCTCTTCGCATGAGGTGGCCAAAGTATTGGAGTTTCAGCTTTAGCATCATTCCTTCCAAAGAACACCCAGGGTTGATCTCCTTCAGAATGGACTGGTTGGATCTCCTTGCAGTCCAAGGGACTCTCAAGAGTCTTCTCCAACACCACAGTTCAAAAGCATCAATTCTTCAGCGCTCAGCCTTCTTCACAGTCCAACTCTCACATCCATACATGAGTACTGGGAAAACCATAGCCTTGACTAGATGGACCTTGGTTGGCAAAGTAATGTCTCTGCTTTTGAATATACTATCTACGTTGGTCATAACTTTTCTTCCAAGGGGTAAGCGTCTTTTAATTTCATGGCTGCAGTCACCATCTGCAGTGATTTTGAAGCCCAGAAAAATAAAGTGAAAAGTGAAAGTGAAGTCGCTCAGTCGTGTCTGACTCTTCACGACCCCATGGACTGCAGCCTACCAGGCTCCTCCTCCCATGGGATTTTCCAGGCAAGAGTACTGGAGTGGGGTGCCATTTCCTTCTCCTGTATATCACTCTAACAGAAATTATTGATGGGTTATTTAAAATATCAGAATAACCTAAGCAATATCTAAAATGAGAAAGATAAATCTTGAAAAAAAAAAACATGTTTTTTTCCTTCTCACAAAGGTGTAATTTTAAGAAACGCTTAGTCCTGTGGTAGTGTCATTATTATATAGCCATTATTTTTATGCACAGATATTTCCAACTGCTAATAAGGCTTTTTCTGAGTATCCTAATTAGGGGACTGATGAGAAGATGTAGTTACAAGCTAAGTCTATGTTTTTCTCCCTTGATTCTTTTAACTTCAAATTTTCCTAGATCTCTTTATATGTTGAGAAGCTTTTTTAGAGTATCGTTTGTTTTTTTTTTTTAAACAGGAACATCTATTATTGAAGCTGGATGTGTTTTAGAGCTTCCCTGGTGTTTTAAAAAAGCAGTAATTGTCTTCACCTGTAGTTGCCTCATGTACAGCTGTAAATTCCTGCACACTGTTATCTGTGTCAGTTTTGGTCCTATCATGTTTACATGCTGCTTGCAATATATTTGCTTGATTGTCATTTTCCTCCCTTCTTGAAAATTATGTAGGTAGAAATGATCTTTCCAAACAGAACACTTTATATTTTTAGTATTTCTTGTTACTGTTTGACTTCTCCAGATATATATAATGGAGATTTCTGGTTTACAAAAAGAAAAAGAAAGTGATGTCTCAGTACTTACAAATAGCATCAAACACCAAAAATGATATGTGATCACTACTAAAATTTGCTTTCAAATCATGACTGTGTTGTTTTTATCATTTGTTTAATTATTAATTCTCCATCCATTTCTTTTCTTTTCCTTTTTTTCCCCTGGATCTGTTTTTTTCAGCTCTCTCATCTTTCCTGTAGTGATTTCTATATCCTAACTTTTAATCTATTTTGAGATATTTTATCTACTTCATCTTCTGCATTACTATTTTAGTTCTCCATTGTAACCAGGATTGCCCTTCTCAGTTTGTCTATTAACTTTTAAAAATGGAATGTCTCTGTGCTCCACGAGAGTCTCTTTACATACAGCAGTTGATCTGCTTAAGTATTCTTCGGTGGTTGTCTTTATGGTTTGGTTGTGGAGTGGTTGTAGTAGATGTTATAACATCTTCCACGGAAGAGGCCCCCTGTTGGAGACATTGTATAGTCTTTCGAGATTGGATCCACTTGGGTCTGCATCTCCTAGGCAGTCAGGTAGAGCTGACAGGGTCATGGAGCCGTGAAGGGCTGTGCCATCTCTCTATACCTCTGGGCCCAGGGCCAACAAACCAGGAAATATTTCAGCCCTGCTGAGACACAACTCTTGGGTCCTCCTCAAACTCTTGGGCAAGGTGAGAACTTGACCAGCCTCATAGATCCACCTGGCCCACAGTGCAGTCCCCTTGCAAGTCACCTATTGTCAGCAGGATTGAGCAGATGCTCCGTGGACCATACCCAAGTGGGTAGGGGCCACACGGGCCACCCAGAGCAGATTCCCCCCCGCCAAGAGCCCTGGCATCTGGGTCTGCTCCGCAGGACTCTTTCAGCCCTTGTCAGGCAGAAAGGAGGAAGAAGTCTGTTTTGCAGAGATTTCTGGAAAAGCCTACAATTGCAGATGTGCCGTGCTTGTCCAGGGGGGCCACTTCTTGCTCCAGACAAGTAGTGGAGAGGGAGCCAGCGGGGAGGAAGCATCAGGAACACACAGGCCGTCAGCTTCTCCAGGGAAGGTTCTGCTTTCCTAGAACAGTTTTTACCTCTGGGGATTGGCTTCCAGAAGTGGCACAGGGATCTATGAGGAGCTACAGTGTGGATTCCAAGCGTGTGGATTCCAAGCTTATGAAAGCAAAAGCTTTTTCTCTAATTCCTTTCACAAAAAGGCCAAGCTTTTCTCAAATCCTAGGGGAGGAGAGATTAGCTTAACAAAATGGGTAGTAATTATAATGACAATAAGAAACTTAATACAGAATAAATTTAAATTTTGTGTAAAGAAAGCCAGATGTGATTAGGGAAGAACGAACATCATTTGTGTAGGAGTGGAAGAAGAAACATTTAAATTAAGCTCAACTTTTATTAAATATTTAGGGCCAATTTTAAGTAGAACACTGCTTTTTTATTATTGTTGTTGTTATCTGCATAATCTTCTTATGTATTGTAGATTCTGTGTCTTTAAAAGGGGATTATTTCTTGATTTCAAAAAGCATGCTTATAGATGTTTCCTAACACATTTTACCTCTCCCCTTCCTCCTCTACTCTCTGGAAAGTTAAGGACGTTGACGCATGTTTACTTCAGAAAACAGAACAATGTAATGAAAAAACGGAAAATGTCTAATTTGAATGATAAAACAATACATTTTCTATTTTCCTATTGAAAGGTCAACATGACTGTGTGACTATAATCAACAATTTCTTTCCTCGAGAGAAACTGGATTATTACACTAAGCCCCAGGGGCTGGATAAAGAACCAAAACTGCCCCCAAAGTTGGCAGGCCCACTGCACAAAATTATCACTACAACAAATCTTCATCCTGTCAAGGTACTGTAGTTTATTGTATTTGCTTTCTGTTTAAATTGTGTGTGTTTGTGTGTGTGTGTGTGTGCACACACGCGTGTGTGCTTAGTTGTGTCTGACTCTTTGTGACCCCATGGACTGCAGCCCACCAGGCTCCTCTGTCCATTGGAAATTTCCAGGCAAGAATACTGGAGTGGGTTGCCATTTCCTTCTCCAGGGGATCTTCCCAACCCAGGGATGGAACCTCAGTCTCCTGCATTACAGGCAAATTTTATCACCGTCTGAGCCACCAGGGAAGCCCGTTTATATATTGCTTTAGAATTTAAACTGCTCTTAGTATATGGGTCCTAATTGTCTTGGGTTGCCTTTTGTTGATGTAACACTTGAGACAGGCTCTCCCGTTCAGCTGATACAGTGAAGTAGTGCTCTTGTTTGAAACCTACAAGAGAGCGAGGGACACAGACTACAGCAAGAGGAAGAGCAAGGCAGAGAGGTGGGTTCAGCCAAAACCTAGCTTCCACTTCGTCTCACAGTGAGCTCTGTTTATTAGTGGGTCCAGAGAGGCAAGGAAACCAGGGTTTCCTGTATCAGTATGTCATGGTTGAAGTCTGTCCCCAGGGGAAAGGATAGCCGCCCAGATGGTGCCAAGTGAGGTGGCTCTCTCTGGATGAAGGGAGTTCCCCGAGGAAGGAGGCAGCTCTGAGCCATAGCAGCCGAAAGTCCCAGTTGCAGGAACCTGGTGTATGGGCCTGGTAACGAGGATCTGGGTGAGGGACCAACAGCATCCAGTACAATAATTATCCTTCCAGGCAGTGTTTGGAAATGTAATCATGAACACATTTTTTCATGCAAGTAGGTATCTGATGCATTTAAGTAGTACAGTTCTTCCAGTAAATAGTCAAATCACACAGATTTTCAAACTTTGTTAACCAACTCAGAAGTTCGCATAGCATACCTGGGAAGCTTCAAGGGTTATCCTGAACTATTTCCACTGCTATTTTCTTCATACTTTATATATGACCTTTTTGCTTATAAAATGATTATGTTTTAAAAAATTAATCCAATGAATATAATTTTTTCTATGAGTCATCTCAGGAAATAGCACTGACCTTTTTCAGACTTCAATGTCTGCCATATGCCTTCATTCATAATGTATAGATTTGATAGTAACTCAGAGCTCTTTGGGGGTTTCTGTGGTTTGTTTTTTAATATTTATGTATTTATTTGACTGTGTTGGGTCTTAGTTGTGGCATGTGGGATCTAGTTCCCAGTCTAGGGATTGAACCCGAGTCCTCTGCATTCGAAGTGCAGTCTTAGCCACTGGCCCACCAGGGAAGTCCTGAGAACTCTTTGTTGAGCAACATGTATGTTGGGTCAAAAACTGAAGCTTCCCCTTAGTCGAAGGTGTTATTATAATGTACTGAAATGGATTTCCTTAGTCTGTTACAAAAGAAAAATCTGGAATATACTGATCGTTCTTAGAGTAGGTAGACAGCTCTCATGAAGTAACTATTTTGAAGACTAACACACACTTAAAGATATGCTATAAATTATATGTAATATTATTACTTTATTGCTGCCTCCCTTGGCATATGGTCTTTTGAAGCTTGAGGAAGACACAAATAAAAAAATACCTTTCTTGTGGCCCTTCCCCCAAGGTATTAATAGTGTTCTGGGCCATCAAGAGAGATGACAGAGTAGCAGATCCTTTCCCACACAACAGACAAGTGCAATCTATGCTGGTTTTATTTTTCAAAACTCAAATGTTTTACTTGACATTTTGAAAGAACCACGAGATGCAACACTTGTGATCCTCGCTGGGCAAAAAAGAAATTTTGCCACGGAACAGGTGTGTGTGTTTCTACGGAAATTTTATAGGACTTTTAGAATTTAACCGTTAGAAAAATACTTAGCCCCTTCTGTTTTAGTCTTTCTTTCCCTCCCAACACATGCAGGAAAGACAGAACTCTTGGAAATGACGACATTGTCTCTGTGGTACTCTTTCTATTAGGAGTGGAGCGGGCTGGGGTGGGAAAACAGGAGTTTCCCTAGGCATACAGCATTTCTCAATGCAGAGAATGTGTGTGGTTTTATAAGGCCTTCATCACTCCCCCTCCAGTCTGAGCACGACTCGGGGTCCCCAACATCTGGGGTCTAATGCCTGGTAATCTGAGGTAGAGCTGATGTAATAATAGTTAAAATAAAGTACACAATAAAGGTAAGGCATTTGACTCATTCTGAAACTATCTCCTCCCCAACCCCCTTCTCCCCCGTGGAAAAATTATCTTGCACAAAACCAGTCCTTGGTGCCAAAAAAGGTTGGGGACCACCACATTACAGGATATCTTGGGTTTGATTGATTTAAGGATGTTTTCTGTATGTTTCTGATTCACTGTGTCTTATGTCTGTTTCCACCCTTTGAGATTACAGTAATTTCAGTTATTGTGACAATTGGGTCTGTAGAGTAATTTTTGATGTTTACACAGAACCTAGTCTCTCAGGGTTAAATATCCCAAGAATTATTATACCTGCAATTATCTTTAAAGGCACATATTTTGCGTAAGTTAGATTAAGGGTATATTTATACAGACAAATTGTAAACTGAAATAGCCTATATTTTATTTTTTAGAGCACTTGGTTTTATGAGAGACTACACTATGATTATAGTACCTTCTTTCAGACCAGACCTTGCCTTTTGTAGATATAGTCTGTTTGCTTGAAAACCTTTCTTTATCCACACTTTCGTTAAAAGCTGCCCAGTCGCTTTGGTTATAGGCCATTTTCATTGCTTTACCCCTTTTCAGCTGGCATGGGTCTTCAGAGGGCATACTATAAAAACGTAACTAATAGCCACCAGTCAAATCAAAAACCTTTAAAAATCAGCCCGTCCAGCACTTGATCCAGCAGCGCGCCTTTTGCCACAGTGTGCCTAACACAGAGACATCTGTGAGGAGGTTAAGTGGCTGCTATAGCAGTAAGGATGTCTGTTTTCAGCAGGGACTTAGGGAGTTGTGCTGCTGGCCAGGATATAGACGTTTATAATGGAGAAAAACAGAGGCAAAAGGAAGAATGACGGTAGAGTTTAGCAGGGTCCGTAAGTGATCAGAAGATGGATGTGTGCAAGTGATGCTGTTTTTTGATGATTAACATGATTTTTAAGCCCAGAATTTATTTATTCATCCTCAGTAATTATTAATAATAATGTTTCCATTTATAGTAAATATCCCTTTATAATGCTTCAGAGACTAAAGGAAGGAAACTAATTCAAGTATTCTTTCTTTTGTGTGCAGCTATGATAAATGTTTCCATGAGCTCATCGTTGAGCTGTGGATATATATCATTTTTCATTGTGTTTGGCCTTCCCTGGTGGCTCAGCTGGTAAAGAATATGCTGGGTTCAATCCCTGGGTTCAAGAGATCCTCTGGAGAAGGGAATTGCAACCCACTGCAGTATTTTTGCCTGGAGAATTCCATGGACAGAGGAGCCTGGCAGGCTACAGTCCATGAGGTTTACTGATATATATTATAAAGTAAATAAAGTCTAATGTCTTAAACAAAAAAAAATCATTAATCTGGGTTCTATTGGGGGTGTTTGTTGTCTTTTTTTTTTTTAAAGAATTCTCACATCCAAGTTTAGATCCTATGTTTTGATTCATAATGTATACAAAATATTGAGCAAATGGCATCAAGTGGTGGCAGTTGACGGGAGAAATATAAAAATTAATGATTCTTTTCTTCTCTGCCACAAGTTAACTTTTGAATTACATAATGGTAGGGGAAGTTGTCAACAAATTTATCAATAAGGATTCTGATTATACTTATTTCATGCAGTCTAGTTTATTCCTGAGTGCTATATTTGAAGGAAAAGACTGGGCTGTGTATCAGTAGGGTCAGAAATAAGTAAAAGTCTATTTTAATTTAACAAGAACATTTAGTTTATGTTAAATTTTCACGTAGGAGGCTTGGGCATGGGTTTTCCTTAAGTTTACAATTATCTTGCTCCTTGTCTAAAGAAAAGGATCTGATTCATGAAATCTGCCATCTGTTGTTTCCTAACGTTTCAGTTACCTGGGATAGGTACTTTACTGTGACACATAGGTTAACAAATACTGAATGACTTTCTGCTCTGAGAATACAGTTGTGACTCTGTTTCCCACCTATATACATTACTGTTATGTCATAGGGATTTGTACAGGTGTCCTATGCAATCAATAAAGAAGAAAATACTCCTTCTTACACTGAATTTGGGCTTAATCTGTGCGTATTTCGGAAGTGTAGGACCCATAATGCACCATATTGGATAATTTTGCTTTCCTCTTTCATCTATTCATATTAATGATTAGAAACATATTAGGAGAATTTCCACAGAGAAACGTAGTTAGTAAGCAATACACCTTTTATTTTTAGACTTCTGCCTATAAAAACCTCATTTCCTTATAATTAACAATAATGAATGAGAATTGTGATTTTCCTAGCCATGAAATCCTAATGCTCAGTAATGTTAGCTAAAAGTAGTGATTGCTCTGTGATTTGTTTCTGTATATAAAGGGTGTGCAAATATGCCATGCTTAGCTTTCGTAAGAGAGCTTCCCTAGCTCAGGTGATAAAGAATCTGCTTGCAGTATGGGAGATCCAGGTTCAATCCCTTGGTTGGGAAGATCCCCTGGAGAAGAGAATGGCTACCCACTCTAGTACTTGCCTGGAGAATCCCATGAGCAGAGGAGCCTGATGGGCTACAGTTCATGGGGTTGCAAAGAGCTGGACACAACTGAGTGACTAACACTTTTATCTTGAGTAAAAGTGCTTTTAACAGATACAGAAACCATGATTCCAAGTGGCCAACTAATACTTAGTTTAACTGGATGGCAAATCACACAATAACCTTGATATACAGAGTTCAAGAGATTTCATGATGTCCTTCTGTTATTGGTTTACAACTTGATCAGTGGCAATTTGTATTTTTATTTGAATTAACATAGTAAATATGTGACCATGAGAAAGACTTTATTTGGTAATCAAAACTGACTGGCTAAATTGAGCATGGAAAAATCTCTTATGGAATTTCTAAGCTCACTGGGGTTTCTTCTAGATTGTGATGCTTATAAATGAGAATCCTCTGCTGGCAGAAGAAGCAGCTCTGAATAAATGCTACAAGGTGATGGATTTGATTTGTGAGAAATGTATGAAGCAAAGAGACATGAATGAAGTACTGGCTATGAAAATGCATTACATCAGCTGTATCTTTCAGAAATGTATTAACTTCTTAAAAGACAGAGAAAATAAATTGGACACTCTGATCAAAAGGTACAGTTTTTACCATGTCATGTATAAAGTATACTCAAATGGATAATGTTTTATTATAAGAAATCTCATTATGGCTTTAAAAATTAAACATTTTAGCAGCAGCTGTTATTGTTGAGATCGCAGTTAATCTGCCAGAAACCAGGGGCCCTATTAAAACTAGATTGACTATTTCCATTCTTGTACTATTTACAGCATTTTTGCCATGCTAAATTATGGGTGAGAAATCTGAAGTTTGGAGAGGTTAAAAAGCATTTGTAAAATCGTACTGCTAGAAGGTAGCCCAAGTCCAGGAGTCAGATTCTCATGATTTTACTAAGAAAAGAGAACTAAGTCGGAAGGGTGTGACTTAATCAGAGTTTACATTCTTTGTTCAAATAACTGCCATGGTAATAAGTAACTAGCTAATCTGATAAATGTCTAGTATGTTTTATGTCAGGGGTCACCTTTTAAAATACATCCCTGGGCTCTTAAACCTGGTAAGACCTGGCCTAATGGGCAGGTGGAATAGCAATTTGAATTGAATCAATCCTCATGAGGTGACTACACAGTGAAACTCTTAAGCAGCAAAGAAAAGTGAAAGTGTTGGTCAGTCAGTCATGTCTGAGTCTGCAACCCCATGGGCTGTAGCCCGCCAGGCTCCTCTGTCCATGAATTCTCTGGACAAGAATACTGGAGTAGGCTGCCATGCCCTCCTCCAGGGGATCTTCCCAACCCAGGGATCAAACCCCAGTCTCCTGTGCTGCAGGCAGATTTGTTACCCTTGGAGCTACCAGGGAGGAGGCCCACGGAGCGAGGAAGGAACTGCTCGAAGTTTGTGTGTTCAGCTGGGAGGAAATGCTTGGTAATTCAATTCCAGTTACTCTTGTAAAACTATCTTTCAGCTTGTTAAAAGGCCGAGCTTCTGATGGCTTTCCAGTATATCAAGAAAAGATCATTCGAGAAAGTATCAGAAAATTTCCTTATTGTGAAGCTACTCTCCTCCAGCAGCTGGTGCGAAGCATTGCTCCTGTCGAAATCGTAAGACTCTTCCTAACTAGGTTAACTCCATCAGTAAGACCTAATTACCATATTTTATACAATTAGAGGCATGTTCTCCTTAGCATTATTTAGTTACCTCATAAAGGCATAATTATCTTAAGGAAAATTTCAGAAACAAACATGGAGATAAATTTGCCTGCTAACATTGTTTCTGTTTATGCGTTTTCCCTCTGTCAGTCCTCGTCTTTCATTTATATAGCTCATGGTTTAATACACAGTATTTCCTTAGATCAGAATATAGATATTATAGTTACAGTGGATATTTACATTTTTAATGACTCGGTGAAACCTCAATGGTGGGATCACATCCAGTACGTAATACAGACCCACGTTTGTTTTCATACGTAGCTTGTGAAAAACTAGCATAAAATCCCGTACTGATGGAAGCAGGAATTGAATGTCTACCTTGTTGGTTTCCTGTCTCGGGGATGTGAGAGGATGAGTTATGGGAAAGCACATTGTGTATCCTGCTAAACAATCTTAAAGTATGTCCCGCTTCTTAGATCCTCCCTTAATGCCTCTGATTTTATAAATTTTCCACACATTAAAAAAAAGTCTAGTTATACTTAACAGTTATGGGAAGTAAATTTGAACTTTATTATCTGTTCTGTACTTACTTTCGTCATGTATTTATTAAGTGGTATTAAAGACACTCCCTGCCTTCCCTATTTTGGATAGCTTTCAGATCACCTTATCTATACCGGTTGTGCTTTTATACATTTCAATGAAATCCCTTATCAGCCTTTGTGTATTAGGCAAGAAACTGATCCCGACACTGTACCATCCACGCTTTCCTCCCTCCCTCTGGCAGTGTCGGTTCTTCTCTGCCTTCGCTAGGCTGTTGTATCATTCTCAGCCTGAAAAATCAGGACTAAAAATGAGTTCCAGGTGCTCCTATTATATATTAAGATTTCATCCAATCAGAACCATTAAAGAAGAAAGGCCTAAGAGAAGAAAGGCCTAAGAAGACAAGATGATTTCGTGAAGTTCATGCCTTGATTTATTCCTGAGAGTTCGCCATGATTTCACATAGAGATTCTTTCCACTTGCTTTTTAATATGCTTGGCTATTTGGTGTTTAAGTATTTGGAAGTTTAAAGTTAGCATATTATGAAGGTAGCTTATCAGCTATGAATGTGTTTTGGCTGTGCATATCATACTCCAGCCAACTATGAATTAAATAGATCAGAGCTTACTTAATCCACGTATTAAATATGTGCCCAGGGGTAGGCAGACCCAGTCTGGTACAGTGAACTAGGGACCCAAATCCTTTCCCATTTTCCCACCCAGTATTCTGTAGCCATGTGGATTATTATGCACATGCTAATAACCTCACAGTTGCAAGGATCTAATGCTCTTCCTCCAAACTCATATTCCTGTCCTAGGCAGGCAAGAAAACAAAATTGGTCTAGAGCTGGAAAGCATAGCTTATCAGAGAAGCAATTAACAGTGGCTGCTGAGTGATATCCAGCACTAATAAGTGTAGCTGACATTGTACCTTTAAGGGAGAAAACAGAAAGACTAAAAATAGCAGGTCGGAGTACTTTTTAAAAAGTCAAAGCAGGTCAGTGTAGGACTCAACAGTCCATCTTAGCCCTATATCATAGAACAGTGTAGTTAGTATGGTGTTTGACTGATGTTTATCCTAGTGATCTGGTCATCAGTAATCAAGATAATATTTATTTAATGCATTTTAGAAACATTTCTCTCTTTAAAAACTTCTGCTGTCTTGAAGACTTGATCTGCAGTGCTTGTGGTTGTGCGTGTCCCGGATAGCCACTGTTGACTGCCTGACAGATTCCAGTATTCTGCAAGTTCAAAAGCCTCTGAAGCAGTATTAACCTTGTCCCATGATGTGGTGGTTCTCATGGCCGGCTGCCATGATGATCACCTGTGGTGTTTCCTGACAGTGTTTGTGCCTGAGCCCACCCCTCTGCCTGTCATGGAACTCTGGCTTCTGCCTGTCACAGAGGTCAGCAGGAAATGTGAGGCAGAGCTCTATTGAAGAAATGCTGCTCAAGCATTGTAACCTGAGACTGTTAAAGATATTTTGCTTTATCATTTGAAGGTGTATATTTTAACTTCTGGAAGGCTAGCTAAAGTCTCTGATTTTATAGGATACATATTTAACAAAGTAGATGATAAGGTTTTGTATAGTAAGAAAGAATTCTTATCACTCAACTGTGACAAGAAAGATTTCACATGGTTACTCTGCCGTACCATCAATTTTTTTCCGAGGCAATAAATAGTTCACATTAATAGCCATATTTCTAGCAAAAAATATTTTAGTTTTACTTCTGGTATATTTGTGAGAATATCATTGTTTTGTGACTCCTACAAAAGTCCCATCTTGGGGAAGATCTTGAACATGTCTCAGTCATGATTTTTTTTCCCCCCTTAATTTTTATTTATTTATTTTTAATTTTTGGCTGCACTGGGTTTTCGTTGCTGCAAGGGCATCTATGTAGTTGTGGCAATTTTCAACAAGCTCTCTGATGCGCACCCTCTTTTCAGCACAGCTGCCATAGACATTCATTCCTGATGAAATTATTAACTTATAACTAGTATCTGAGGTTTTATTTTAGCTCTTTTTTCTCACTGTTATATTATCTTCATTCCGAAAGAGAATTCTTAACTCTTGAACTAAAAAGAAACTTAGTAATTATTTGTTTTCAGGAGAGTAAAGTGGTTTTGAAATGAGTGCCGTGTAAAACGGTGTTCCAAGGTGGTTATTTGTTATGTATAACTGGTAAAATAAATATTCTTAGGAAAAGCAAATAAAAATAAAAATGTAAACTATGAAAATTTCCACATTTTTAGTTAAGAATAAAGAAGCAAATTTGAAAACCTCAGAAACAAGAACTGTTGTGAATAGGTATGATAGCTCCATACCCTGTAATTGCTCTAAGTAGATCTTAATAGTATTATCCCAGGCAGATAAATATTTAAATAGGTCTTAATAGCATTACCCCAGGCAGATAAATATTTGCCTTTATAATTTCCTGTTAAGAAATTTCATAAATCCTCTTTAGCAAGCCATTCTGATTTTCAATAACTGTATAACTTTCATATTTTTGGTTTTTCTTAATAACCTAATGCAACCACATGTATAGCTGTTTAATCTTAAGAGTTTGGAGCATTTCAGTGATAACGGTGATAATTTTTATCTATTAGAATTGTGGATCTACATCAAGTTCAGTTCAGTTCAGTCGCGCAGTCGTGTCCGACTCTTTGCGACCCCATGAATCGCAGCACGCCAGGCCTCCCTGTCCATCACCAACTCCCGGAGTTCACTCAGACTCACGTCCATCGAGTCCGTGATGCCATCCAGCCATCTCATCCTCGGTCGTCCCCTTCTCCTCCTGCCCCCAATCCCTCCCAGCATCAGGGTCTTTTCCAATGAGTCAACTCTTCGCATGAGGTGGCCAAAGTACTGGAGCTTCAGTTTTAGCAACATTCCTTCCAAAGAAATCCCAGGGCCGATCTCCTTCGGAATGGACTGGTTGGATATCCTTGCAGTCCAAGGGACTCTCAAGAGTCTTCTCCAACACCACAGTTCAAAAGCATCAATTCTTCGGCACTCAGCCTTCTTCACAGTCCAACTCTCACATCCATACATGACCACAGGAAAAACCGTAGCCTTGACTAGACGGACCTTAGTCGGCAAAGTAATGTCTCTGCTTTTGAATACTATCTAGGTGGTCATAACTTTTCTTCCAAGGAGTAAGCATCTTTTAATTTCATGGCTGCAGTCACCATCTGCAGTGATTTTGGAGCCCAAAAAAATAAAGTCTGACACTGTTTCTACTGTTTCCCCATCTATTTCCCATGAAGTGATGGGACCAGATGCCATGATCTTTGTTTTCTGAATGTTGAGCTTTAAGCCAACTTTTTCGCTCTCCTCTTTCACTTCAAGTAAATAGTTTTAAATAGACAAGTTCTTTAAAACACTTAAGTTGCATTAAACTTTTAAGAATTATGATAAACATTTGTGATGTATCCTATAAATTGTCCCTCAGAATATGTATTATATATTATCTTAATTCTCAGAAGGAAATTCCACTCTGAGTTCACTGTCCTATATCTGAAATCTTGGTATGCTTACTGAATAATCCAAGTTGAAAAATACATTTATTCTAGAATAGAGCCAGATTTTTTCTTTCTGAACATCTAGATCCATGACTTACCTGCCATGTACCTGGTACAGAAAAAGGTATACTCAGAAAGGTGTATGTGTTGTAAAGTCTGTGCAGGCTCTCTCTCACCTTAATCATTTTGTCTCTTTTTCTGGAAGTGTCTTCTCTGTAGTCTGTCCATGGTGATTTCAGAGTTTTTTTTTTTTTTTCTCCTCTTATTACTTCCTCTAGGGTTCTGATCCCACTGCATTCTCTGTGCTTACTCAAGCCATCACTGGTCAGGTGGGTTTTGTGGATGTTGAATTTTGCACTACCTGTGGAGAAAAAGGAGCAAGTAAAAGATGCTCAGTGTGCAAAATGGTAAGAATGAAGTTAAGTTCATTGACATCTGGTTTAGATTTCATCAAAGTTGGTAACTGAGTTTTCATATTCTATAAATGTAATAGTTGGCATTTTTTTCTAATAAATTCTAATATATTAGATATGAAGTATTGAATCTAATATTTTAAAATAATTTTGAAAAAGAACTATAGGATACATGTAGTTCTATTCCTTCTTCTGTCCAGCTCACATGTTGCCCAGCTTCGTGCTGACCACACCCAAAAAGAGAGTATGAATGAATGAATGGTTATGAGAAAACAAGAGAAAACTTATTCACTGGGGACTGAGACTGGTGCATATATGAGAACCTGCAACAGTTCATAAATAAATGCAGTCTTAAATCTTCCAGTGTTGACTTCAGCTACTCTCTCTTCATTAGCTCTTCCTCATAAAGCTCTCACTCCCTTCTCACTGTCACCAATCTCTAAGCTTTCTGTACTACTACCAACTTCTGCCAGAATTATCTTTATAAAGAGCATGTCGGAATGGATCCGTCACACATACAGATACTGCCCAGGTGCACGCATCTGTACATTCACTTCACCCTGTAGACCATGTTAATTTCCTGTTGTTTTTAAGGTTGAAATTCTTCAGCACATTCTTCTGTAACCCGTCATGTTCTGCTAGAAACTTCTCCAGTTTCATTACCTTTCATTACTTACTTCTCTGAGCCTCAGTTTCCTTATGTGTGAAATGGGGCTAGAGTTGTGAGGACTAAATGAGACCATCTACAATGACTGGTATGGCCACATATAAAAACACTCCAAAATTCATTACTTAAAACAAGTCTTTTTTTCCCCTCATGTTTGTGGTTGGCTGGGGCACATCTGTCCCATGTGTTTCTCCTCCTCCTTGGACCAGCAGGCCGGGGTGAACATGTCCTCATGGTGATGGTAGAGCTGTAGGGAGGCAAGTAGAAGCATACAAGGTCTTTTGAGGTCCAGCCTTGAAATTGCCATGCTGTCTCATTCCTCCGGTCAAAACAAGTTGCATGGCTATATTTAAAGTTAACTCTCCTCCCCTTCAGAGAAAAGAACTTTGAAGTCACATGGGAAAATGTATGGGTGCAGGGAAGAGTGAAGAATTGGGGCCAGTAATACAGTCTGTAATACCTTCTATGTATAAGCAGCCCAGCCCAGTGCTTGGCATATAATTTTACAAAAATCTAAGCCCTATTTACACAACTATATTGCTCTCCTAAACACAGCATTCACTTTCCTATTCCTGATTTTTGTACAAGATATTCCTTCCACTTGGAATGCTTCTTTCCGGTTTCTCTGTCTACTGACTCCCTCTATTTAGACTGAGTCATTGCTTCCTCTGTGTTCCCATTGCTGTTACGTCCTGTTCTAGGATATAAATCATGTTGTTAATTATTAGCCTCCATCTATGCTACCCCATCCTGCTCTAGCTTCCTCTGGGACAACAATTGTATTTTCTTTGTCCTTATACCATATCAATTCTGGCACACAGAAGTCTCTTAAATAAATCGTATGTTAGAGTCTTTGGTAGACCATGTGTTATATATTCATTGTTGTTAAAAAAATGTAAGCTAAAAATTGCAAAGATAAACAATACACAGTCATACATCATGGTTTTAAAATAAAGCACTTTGGGAGTTAGTCACTTAGTCATGTCCGATGCTTTGCGAGCCCATGGACTGTGTCCCGCCAGGCTCCTCAGTCCATGGCATTCTCCAGGCAAGAATACTGGAGTGGGTTGCCATTTCCTTCTCCATGGGATCTTCCCAACCCGGGTATCAGTCCTGGGTTTCCTACATTGCAGGCAGATTCTTTACCATCTGAGCTACCAGGGATGCCTAGAAAGTTAATATTTTTATAGCACAGTACTTGATTTAATGTTGTAATTGAAAAAATCATGTGACTACACCTCTTGAAAATAAACCTACAATTGCCTTCAGGTAATATATTGTGATCAGACCTGCCAGAAAACACACTGGTTTGCACATAAGAAAATCTGTAAGAATCTCAAGGATGTTTATGAGAAGAAACAGTTGGAGGCTGCCAAGGCAAAGAGTGAAGAGGAGAACAGTAAGTGTATAAAAACCAAGACCATAATACTGTCAGTAGGAAGAGGAAGGATCAATGATATTAACACAGGACACACAGGAACTGCGTCTTCTCAGGAAACCAAGGAAGACTGGGGTTAACCAACATCAGGATTACACTTAAATATATCCTTCGAGTCTCTGGGATAATGTACAGACTATAGTCAGCCTAGATAGCACTGAAAATGAAAAACATAAAATTCTGAGGCATGGTATTTATTCCCCTTTCTACTTTGTGATTCATGAGACTGCTTTGGAACCATGTGACTCTGAATGAATAGTTTACTTATATTTTGCTCACAAAGGATTTTAAGATCTTTGAATACGGAAATAATTAAATTTCCCCTAATGGCTACCTGAAGATTTTAAGATTGGAAGCCTTTAAATTTCTTAATTATGAAACTGCAGGTAAAATTATGGAGTAAATTTATAAATTACAAGTTAACTTGCACAGCTTAACTTTCCAGAAGTGTAAGGGCAGTGAGTTCCATATTATTTTTCCTCTCCTTTCCTCATAAAGTGTATGACTCATTTTCATCAGAAACAGTGAGTTGCTTCGGCAATGATTCACATATTGGAGAAGAGAACCGCCCACACTCTTACGTCCCACCCCAGAGGATATAGGATATGTATCACACATTCTGGGAAGTGATAGGTTGCCAAAAGGTTACCTGGGTGATTCTGACACTAAGCATGCTCATCTCTATTCCTCAAAGGACCATGTCCTTTTGCCACCTGGTGGAGAAACATATTAATGGAAATGGATGATTTGTACAAACCTGCATTCATACCAAGTAAACTGGTATAAATAGATTATTAATAGAACAGTCAGGCTTTCTGACTGTCTTGCTTTCTTCTGTATGCTGGACCAAACCTTTATATCCTGTGTGTTAAAGTGGTATATAACGGCTGGTCACATACTCAAGAAGCCTTATGGGAGGGTTGTCAGTGGATGAGAATTCCTGGTTGGTAGACATCAGTCCATCCCGCACACGATTCTACTCCTTTATTCTCCACAAATGTGTGAGAGGCTTTATTATCCCCCACTTTATCAGGAGACAGCCTCGGATAGGCATTTACCTAACCAAGCATGTCAAGCCAACTCATGGCAAAGCCGTATTCAAATGTGGATTTTGCTTCTCTGCAATCCTGATTTCAAGGCCTGAGTTCAAATGCCAGTTGTCTTATGTTCACTGGCTGTGCACGAAGAGCAGGTTAACAAACCCCCTCTCTTCTCCGTTTCCCCGTTTGTAGAAGAGTAGTAATGCTAATAGGAAACTCCCCCTGGTGGTTGTTATGAGGATTAAATGATTTAATACACAAAAGCACTTTGAAGAGTGTCTGGCACTTGTTAAGAGCCAGATGACATTTTTTTTTTCTTCTTTTTATCAGAAAGCAAACTTGATGTCAATTCTAACTGTGTTGGTGAAGAGCGGCTGGAGGAGGCTGAAACGAGAATCTGCCAAGAGAATGACAATCCTAAGGATTCTGAGGAAGGCGAGAAAGAATCTCTGCAGAGTGACGCTGGGCTGGAAGGCTTACAGGAGGCTGCTGTGGGTCCTCAGGTGTCTGAGGAGTAAGGGCCAGAGAGTGTCTAAGCAAGCGCAGTCCTCACCTGGCAGGTAGCTGGAAACTCACATGACTGCATCCTGCTTGGCTTGCCTGGCACTGTGGCGGGATTCCACATTTCACAGAATATGTGCTTTCCAGCAAGACCCTGTCTACCATGCCCTGACTTCATACTGATTCTGTTGTATAATAGGACAGATATTCCTGGAGAGAAAAACTTTTTTTCCAAATGCAGGAGAAACATTTCTATTCCCTTTCTGAGGCAGTCTTCCCAGCAGTTGTTCTCAAAGGAAAATAAATTTCCTTTTAAAAAAGAAATATATGTTCTTGGGAACAAAGAGGCAAGCAGAACAGTTGTAGGAGAGAGGAGATTTTCAGGAAAATAAAAATTTTATAGCCATAAAGATGGGTAGTTAGAATCATAACTTATATGTAAATAAAATGCTTTATATAAATAGCATTTACGGTAAAGTGCTACTTATTCAGATGCAATGAAATGAAGAAAAGCTACATCTTAAAGGAGCTCTGACATAGTTCAGCTAATTGTAGTTTTCTGTAGAATTTATCCTGAGCAGACTGAACTTTATGTAGTTCCTGCAGTGACATTTTATCTACAGTATTTATACCTTCAGAAATGTCAAATCCCCTAGGAGGAATGAGGTATAGCCACAGTTATCTCAGCATGTGCATTAAAAAAAGGTGTTTGATGAAATTGTTGGTTAAACAAAGACTAAACATACTGTGTCCACAGTTACTATAAAACTGACTCACGTGCCATTTTCCACTTGAAAGGCTGTGACCTTCCTGTAAGTGTTTCACGGGGTTCTTCTTGTCCATGAAAGATTTGTCTGATTATATAACTTGTCTGATTTATAACTGTCATTTATAGGCTGTGCTGGCATCAGTTTTTAGTGTCTGAGTATTTAAATTAACCTAGAGTGAGATTTGAAGATAGTGCTGTGTTTCAAAGTTCCCGAGTGTTGATTGTAAAATAAATTGTGCCTACTAATAGAGCCAATTTAAATCTTTTTTCATAGTTTATTGCTAGTTAGAGGGTGGCAAATAGTAAAGAAATACTAGAGAACTTGAAACATTTTAGGAAACAGCAAATACTGGAGAACACAGTAATAATTATTTTAATATTTACAATTGTAAATCAGAATGACAAGAGTTCTCACCTCACCTCACTGATCAGATTCTTCTGTCTTGCTGCTTTTTCTCTTCCTTACGCTCAGTTACTTTTCTCCCAGCCCCAACACGTACATCTTCTGTACTATGCTGCTGTAGGAAGACTTCTTGTGAGCAAATCACTGTTCAGGGTTAAGTGGGTAGGAATTCAACAGGCAGATTTTTCCTGCCCTTGTGAATCATGACAAGGCCCCCTTCTCTCATTGAAATCCCTCAATCTACCCATACTGATAAACGTTTATCTTTGACTAGAAAAGTGGTCCTCTTAGGCCTTCCTCCTCCACAAGTAAATTTTTAACCCAAGTTCCCTGATTTTAATTATTTTTTGGGTATGTGGTATCATCATGGTCCCTGTTTTGGGGGGCATGAAAGGTTATGAAAAAGCCGAAGGGAGTAGGAGAGTCGAGATGTGGCAACATAGAGGTGATTTTCTCTTTATTGAAATGAATGCTAATATGAGTCAGAACTCCAACACAGCTACAGTTGGCATAATAGTAACTTTCCAGTTGGACAAAGAGGACTTCAGGTGTAAGCCATGTCAGTATCAAAAGTTCTATAGATATATTTCTGGGAAGGATTGGTTAGAAAATGGAATTTAAGAAAAATGAGGTTGGTTCTGATGGTACTCTCTTTGTCATAAATAATCAAAAATAGATGATTCCATTATAACACCATCGAAACAGGTGGTCATCCAGCTACCCTTTTTTTTTTTTTTTACCATACTGAATTATTTTCAATATGCCATCAAGAAACTTTTCTCAAAAATAGGACCTAAAGGATTAAAATAGTCTTACTATTGTAATGTCTTGTACTCAGAGCTGATACAATAGAATACTAAATTAGCCAGTGGGTTTATTCAAAACTTGGATTGTGCTTTTTGACCCAGTGGTGGCTTAGTTGCTAAATCGTGTCTGACTTTTGCAACCCAATGGACTGTAGCCTGCCAGGCTTCTCTGTCCTTGGGATTTCCCAGGCAAGAATACTGGAGTGAGTTGCCATTTCCTTCTCCTGGGGATCTTCCCAAACCTGGGATCAAACCCGGGTCTCCTGCATTGCAGGCAGATTCTTTACCAACTGGGTAATAATAATAGCTAACACTGAAAGCTGCTGTATCTCTGTAGTTATTTTGTTTAATATTTCACAACAACCCCATGAATTAGGCTTTATTTTTATCTCCTCACAGCAGATAAGGAAGTTAAAGTCTAAAAAGGCCAACTCAATCATCCAAATGTACAGAGTTGGAACTCAGCAAGGTCTGCAGTTTGACTACAACATTGTATACTCTTTATATGTTACCATTGCTGTAGTTTCTCTGCAGACATGAGATAATAGTAGAGCTCTGTAGACAAGCCATTATTTTATAGGATGTAGTGGGTGACCCCTTGGCCCTTAAAAAGATGACTGATTTTAGTCATCCATCATGTTTATGAGTTTACTCGAGTTTTAATATTATTGGATATTAAACTTAACAGAAATACTTGAAGTAGTTCTGCAGTGTTTTTATCTTCTCAGACCATCTCCCCTGCTTCTGAAGCAAATCCCTTCCCTTCTTGAGTGGGAGATAGATGTCTTCCTAGTCTCCCAGCTTTATAACAATCAGTAGTGACCTGTGTCCTTGGCCACAACAAGGCCCATCAGAGTACCGCTCAGAGATTTTACCTTCCTGAAGCCAAAGAGAGGGGATTTTTGTTTGTTTCTCCCTTGGGATGATCATAAATTATAGGGATTCAGTTCAGAAGCTGACATGTAGAGGTACCTAGGAGAATGCAGCCACTGAGTAGATACAGATAAGGGAGAGATACAAGGAGGGAAGGGTGTCGAATTCACTGGGCTCTGACATGGTCCAAACTGGGTTTGCTTTGTTTGGTTACATGAGCAAATTTCTCATTTGGCTTTCTATAAATCAAAAGCAAAGAACTATTAAGACCTCCTTGAAAAACTTAATGGAATCAAATTTCAAAAGTTAAATGTATATAAATATGCTGCTGCTGCTAAGTTGCTTCAGTCGTGTCCAACCCTGCATGACCCCAGAACTGGGTTCTCCAGGCAAGAACACTGGAGTGGGTTGCCATTTCCTTCTATATAATTAAAAGGAAAACGAAGGCATATAAAAGTTTTGAGATTATATGCTCTTAGTAAAAGTACAAAGCCAGGTCAAGTTTTGGATTACAGTTACCATTTTGGTTGGAAAATAAGCTACCACTACAAGGTGTTTTTGCATCTCTTCAATGGCAACCCGCTCCAGTATTCTTGCCTGAAAAATCCCATGGATGAAGGAGCCTGGTAGGCTGCAGTCCGTGGGGTCACAAGGGGTCGGACCCGACTGAGCGACTTCACTTTCACTTTTCACTTTCCTGCATTGGAGAAGGAAATGGCAACCCACTCCAGTGTTCTTGCCTGGAGAAACCCAGGGCCGGGGGAGCCTGGTGGGCTGCCCTCTATGGGGTCGCACAGAGTCAGACATGACTGAAGCGACTTAGCAGCAGCAACAATGTTTATTTTGGAAAAGCATATCTGTTTGCAATTGTATAGAATTAATAATGTTTATGTAAGCTGTGATAATATTTAAGCATCATTTGCATGGACAAAAAGCAAGATCTTAATTTAGTAAAGACAGCTTTCTTCTTCCTGCTAACAATGATTGAATACTTTAGCAGATAAACAGATTTTCCCCCCAAAAGGTGGCTCTAGCCTAGCTTCTATATCCTTTAAAAATAAAATTCTAGTTTTATAAATCAATAAAGGCATCTTTTTAAATGGTGATCTTAATTTGTCTGCTATGAATCAGGTAGCTATGTCACTGATCAATTCAGGGCAGTGTAGCTAGCAAATTCATACACTTACATAAAACTACTTAATCTCAGGGATGATGCAAAATGACTAATTTTAAATGTGAAAAAAATTGTCAGTTCCAGAGGAAACCATGAATGAATTCTTAGTGACTTTGACATGAAGAAGGCCTTCTTAGATACGACACTAAACTCAGAAGCCACAAGTGAAATTAGTTCAGCTAGATTAAAACAAAAAATCTGAACACTTGTGGGAAGATAGTGTATACATACTTTTCCTTATTCCTCCTAAGTAAGACTGAAAACCCTGGACATTACATATAAAACAAACAGAAGCAGCCAGACTGGCTAGGCCCCTCAGGACCAGGCAATAATACTTGGTTTTTTGTCTGTTTTCTTTCGGCCTCATACATCACAGATTTGAGGCAGAAGAAGCCAGTAACATGGAAACAACAGTCAGAGGCAAAAATAAGCTCCAACAAACAAATGCCTGCTCTGTGGATTTTAGACTCAAAGCTGAAACACCAAATCATACCTGAATTTCAAGTCTGTACCAGCCTACCCTACAAATTTTGGACTTGCCAGCCTTGGCCACACCAATCTGTCTGTAAATATGCACGTACCCAATTGATTCTATCTCTGAAGAACCCTAATAGACTGCATGTCCTAGTTTGAGCTGCTAAAACAAATTACCATGGGTTGGGGTGGTTTAAACAGCAAGCATTTATTTCTCACAGTTCTGGAGGCTAGAAGTTCAAGACCTGGGTCCAGCATGGTCAGGTTCTTGGTGAGTGTCTTCTTCCTGGTTTACAGAGGGCCACTGTACTGTGTCCTCATTAGCCGAAAGGGCATGCTAGCTCTCTGGCCTCTTATAAGCTTGCTAATCCTCTTATTCATGAGGCTGCATGCTCATGACCTGATTGCCTCCCAAAGGCCTTCCCTCCAAGTACCATCACACTGGGAATTAGATTTCAACGTGTACATTTCGAATGAACACAAACATCAGTCTCTGGTGCTACGTATAATTCCTAAGGGGCACAACTATTCTCGAATAACACAGGGGTTAGGGTTGCCCACCCTCCCAGAAATCCAAGTATAATTCCATTCTGTCCCCCATATTTGCAGTTTCACATCTGTGAATTCAGCCAACTACAGAGCAGGTAATACAGTGCTACATACTTATTGGGGGAAAAAATCTGCCCATAAGTGAATCTATGTAGATCAAGTCATTCAAGGGTCAGCTGTAATAGACGCCATACATTGAGCACTTAGAGAAAGCCACTCTACTTAACACGCTACGTACATGATCTAGTATAATCCTTGCAACTCTCTGAAGTAACATTGTTTTAAAGAAAAGGAAATTAAAGCCTCTATAGAGACTAACTAACTTGTCCAAGTAACATAACTGGTAAGCGGAAGAACTAAACTGGATTGTCCAGTTCCAGAGCCCTAGCTTATAACCGCAGCCCTCCACAAATCTTATGTATCAGTATTTTCTCTTCCCCAGTTAAAAGATCAAGTGATGGATCCTGAAATAAATGTGCTTCCTCTTGAACCCACTTGAATGGGTCTTTGTCTTTTGAAGCAAATAACTTAATTAAGACTCTCTCAATTGTGTATTCCATTTTGGTAGAGTTTTAGATTATTTAGGTAAGGATCATGGATTTTATTTTGTCCTTTTCTCCAAATGGTATTTAATGTAATGTTTTCCTGTCGTGGAACTAATAGGTCTTCATTCTTGAACCAGAAGTACCCAGTATTGACGAGTGCATTTTGAAACAAATCTTATCATACAAATGAGATATATTTCCATTAGTTCTCTAAAAACATTAAGTAAAATTTATTAGCCATATTTTTGCAATAGGAATAAATTTTCTTCCTTTTTAGTGATTGTGGGATTAAAAATAACTTTTATTTTACTATTCTTTTAGTGGTTAACCTGAGTATTGCAATACCCCATCCTCCATTGGACAGAATGTGGTCCACTGGAGAAGGGAATGGCAAACCACTTCAGTATTCTTGCCTTGAGAACCCCATGAACAGTATGAAAAGGCAAAATGATAGGATACTGAAAGAGGAACTCCCCAGGTCAGTAGGTGCCTAATATGCTGCTGGAGATCAGTGGAGAAATAACTCCAGAAAGAATGAAGGGATGGAGCCAAAGCAAGAACAATACTCAGATGTAGATGTGACTGGTGATAGAAGCAAGGTCCAATGCTATAAAGAGCAGTATTGCATAGGAACCTGGAATGTCAGGTCCATGAATCAAGGCAAATTGGAAGTGGTCCGACAGGAGATGGCAAGAGGGAACGTTGACATTCTAGGAATCAGTGAACTAAAATGGACTGGAATGGGTGAATTCAACTCAGATAACTATTATATCTACTACTGTGGGCAGGAGTCCCTTAGAAGAAATGGAGTAGCCATCATGGTCAACAAGAGAGTCCGACTTGGATGCAGTCTCAAAAACGACAGAATGATCTCTGTTCGTTTCCAAGGCAAACCATTCAATATCACAGTAATCCAAGTCTATGCCCCAAACAGTAATGCTGAAGAAGCTGAAGTTGAATGGTTCTATGAAGACCTACAAGATCATTGTGAGCTAACACCCCAAAAGATGTCCTTTTCATTATAGGGGACTGGAATGCAAAAGTAGGAAGTCAAGAAACACCTGGCTACTGCTACTGCTAAGTTGCTTCAGTCGTGTCCGACTCTGTGCAACCCCATAGAGGGCAGCCCACCAGGCTCCCCCGGCCCTGGGATTCTCCAGGCAAGAATACTGGAGTGGGTTGCCATTTCCTTCTCCAATGCATGAAAGTGAAAAGTGAAAGGGAAGTCACTCAGTCATGTCCAACTCTTAGTGACCCCATGGACTGCAGCGTACCAGGCTCCTCCATCCATGGGATTTTCCAGGCAAGAGTACTGGAGTGGGGTGCCATTGCCTTCTCCTGAAACACCTGGAGTAACAGGCAAATTTGGCCTTGGAATATGAATTGAAGCAGGGCAAAGACTAATAGAGTTTTGCCAAGAGAACGTACTGGTCATAGCAAACACCCTCTTCCAACAACACAAGAAGAACTGAAAGCATTTTCTCATGGTCTTTCGTTTTGTCTTCTTCTTCTGGGACTCCTATGATTCGAATGTTGGGGCATTTAACATTGTCCCAGAGGAATCTGAGATTGTCCTCATTTCTTTTAATTCATGTTTCTTTTTTCCTCTCTGATTCGTTTATTTCTACCATTCTATCTTCCACCTCACTTATCCTATCTTCTGCCTCCATTATTCTACTGTTGGTTCCCTCCAGAGTGTTTTTGATATCATTTCTTGCATTATTCATTATATATTGACTCTTTTTATTTCTTCTAGGTTCTTGTTAAACCTTTGTTGCCTCTTCTCAATCCTTGTCTCCAGGCTATTTATCTGTGATTCCATTTTGTTTTCAAGATTTTGGATCATTTTCACTATCATTATTTGGAATTCTTTATCAGGTAGATTCCCTATCTCTTCCTCCTTTGTTTGGTTTGGTGTTCCTTTACCTGCTGGATATTCCTCTGTCTCTTCATCTTGTTTATATTGCTGTGTTTGGGGTGGCCTTTCCGTATTCTGGCAGTTTGTGGAGTTCTCTTTATTGTGGAGTTTCATTTCTTCTAGGTTCTTGTTAAACCTTTGTTGCCTCTTCTCAATCCTTGTCTCCAGGCTATTTATCTGTGATTCCATTTTGTTTTCAAGATTTTGGATCATTTTCACTATCATTATTTGGAATTCTTTATCAGGTAGATTCCCTATCTCTTCCTCCTTTGTTTGGTTTGGTGTTCCTTTACCTGCTGGATATTCCTCTGTCTCTTCATCTTGTTTATATTGCTGTGTTTGGGGTGGCCTTTCCGTATTCTGGCAGTTTGTGGAGTTCTCTTTATTGTGGAGTTTCCTCACTGCGGGTGGGATTGTACAGGTGGCTTGTCAAGGTTTCCTGGTTAGGGAAGCTTGTTTCGGTGTTCTGGTGTGTGGAGCTGGATTTCTTCTCTCTGGAGTGTAATGAAGTGTCCGGTAATGAGTTATGAGATGTCAGTGGTTTGGAGTGACTTTGGGAAGCCTGTATATTGAAGCTCAGGGCTGTGTTCCTGTGTTGCTGGAGAATTTGTGTGGTATGTCTTGCTCTGGAACTTGTTGGCCCTTGGGTGGTGCTTGGTTTCAGTGTAAGTTTGATGAGCTCCTGTCAATTAATGTTCCCTGGAGTCAGGAGTTCTCTGGTGTTCTCAGAATTTGGACTTAAGTCTCCTGCTTCTGGTTTTCAGTCTTATTTTTACAGTAGCCTCAAGACTTCTCCATCTATACAGCACCATTGATAAAACATCTAGGCTAAAGATGAAAAGTTTCTCCCAGAGAGGGTCACAGAGTTAATGGAGAAGAGAAGAGGGAGGAGGGAGATAGAGGTAACCAGGATGAGATGAGGTGGAATCAAAAGAGAAGAGAGCAAGCTAGCCAGTAATCACTTCCTTATGTGCACTCCACAGTCTGGACCACTCAGAGATGTTCATGGGGTTATACAGAGAAGAGAAGACGGAGGAAGGACAGAGGTGGCCAGGAGGATAAAGGGGGGAATCAAAAGGAGAGAGAGAGATCCAGGCAGTAATCAGTTCCCTAAGTGTTCTCCACCATCTGGAACACACAAAGAGATTCACAGAGTTGGGTAGAGAAGAGAAGGGGGAGGATAGAAGTGACCTGGTGGAGAAAAAGGAGAGTCCAAAGTGGGAGACAGCAGTCAAGCCAGTAATCTCATTCCCAAGTCAAAATGGCTACTGAAGATTGAGTTCTTAAAGGTACAAAATTGATTACAAATACCAGAAAGCAAAGATTAAAAATCTAGAGTAGAGGTTGGATTTTCAAAAATACAATATTAAAGAAAAAAAAAAAACAAAGTCACAAGAATTATAAAATATATATATGAAGTTTGCTTTAAAAATAGTCTCTCTTTTTTTCAAAGTAATAGTAGGTTATAAAAATGAAAATTGAAGGAGTAATAGAGGACTTAAAAAATAAAAAAATTAAAGAATTATAGTAAAAATAGTAAAAATATATCTAGGACTTTCTCTGTGGTGTTGTGGGCAGTGTGGAGTCAGTTCATTTTCGGATAGTTCCTTGATCTGGCTTATGTTTCTCAAGCTCTATAGGCCCCTTCCTACGTATTTGGTACTAGCTACAGGGTTTTAATCTATTGCACCTGTCACTTCCAAGGAGGTTCCCTCTGTTTTAGCTTCTTCTGTTTGCTGGTCTCTTCAGTGTCTAATTTCTACCCTGACACAAGAGGGGCGGTGGTGGACACTTTTTTAGGCTTAATTGTTCAGTTGTGCTGTGGGGAGGGAGGGACGCTGCAAACAAATAACACTGGCATGTGCTGGCAATATCTTGGCCACACTGGGTTTGCCCCCACTCACGGCGTGTGTGCTCTCCCTGTCTACACTGCTTAGGCTCTAGGTTGCACTGCTGGGAACTGTCTGAGGCCGGCCCTGGGTTGTCTGCACTTCCCAGATCTAAGCCACTCAGGTTCAGGCACTCAGGTAGTCCTCAGAGGCACAGACTCAGTTGGGCCTGTGTTTTGTGCCCTTCCCAGGTCCAAGCAGCTCAGGTGACCAGATGTTTGGCAAGTGTGGTTGTTGTGCCCAGAGTCCGAGTCCCCAAAACTGAGAGAATAAGACGTCCACAGCAATGCAATAGCATAAGGGATTTTATTGCTAGCTTGAGCTAGGGCCCATGTCTCACCCAGCACAGTGGAATCCGACAAGAGCCCTGAGCTCTGGGTCGTAGTTGTTTATATACAGGCAGTTCTTTGTCTTAGTAACAGGGTAGCTGGCATTACATGATTGGCTGAGGTTTGGCGTGAATGGGGACTCTCTTGATTAGTTCAAGGGTATAATTCCCGGAGACATGACTTAGGTTTAGTTCAAGGGTATGACTCAGGTTTAGCTCAAGGGTATGACTCAGGTTTAGCTCAAGGGTATAATTCCTGGAAACATGACTCAGGTTTTTATAGGCCTAGTGTAACTCCCTGAGCCTGCCATGGCCGGAGTCTGGTCCCAACAGTGGTCACTGCGACTTATTGGCTCCCCTGTCCCTGCGCTCGGTTTCCTGGGTGTACAACTGGCGCATCTTCTCAGGAGGATGTTGACCATCCAGAATCCCAAGAAGTCTTGGTTAGCAATGAAGCCTGTTTGCAGTTTGGTAGATAATACCTCTCTGGGGCCGTGATTGCCCCCTTCCAGCTCGGGCTGCCCTCACCTGCCTGTCACCAGGCAGGGGGATGGGCCCGGCTAGCTCTGCTCCATCCTTTGTTCTGTGAGCTGGCCTGATGGTGTCTTGAAGATGAAGATGAAGATGAAGTCGCTCAGTCGTGTCCGACTCTTTGCGACCCCGTGGACTGTAACCTACTAGGCTTCTCCGTCCATGGGATTCTCCAGGCAAGAATACTGGAGTGGATTGCCATTTCCTTCTCCAGAGGATCTTCCCAACCTAGGGATTGAACCCAGATCTCCCGCATTGGAGGCAGACGCTTTAGGTTAGGGCTTTTCGCGGAGCTCTAGGCAGTCCCTTTTTCGGTGAGTGGGCCTGGCAGTGTCTTAGGTTAGGGCTTTTTGCGTGGTAGCTATCTCACAGTCTGGTTTGCTATCCCAGGTTAGTTTCCTCAGATTGCCCTTGGGGCATTCAGGCCTTACTCTAAGCCATGCAGCCTGCGCCTCCCTGCCCAGCCCCCGCTTGCTAGTGGAGGGTACAGGCATCTGCGCTGCTTCTCTGCTGAGGGAGTTACTATTGGGCAGGTAATCTGTGGGTTTTAATTATTTATTTACTTTTCCTCCTGGTTATGTTGCCCTCTGTGGTTCCAAGGTTCACCACAGACTCGGCATTGAAAGTGTTTCCTGGTGTTTGGAAACCTCTCTTTTTTAAGACCCCCTTCCCGGGATGGAGGTCCGTCCCTAACTTTTTTGTCTCTCTTTTTTCCTACCTCTTTTTTTTTGTCTCTATTTTTTCCTACCTCCTTTTGAAGACACTGGGCTGCTTTTCTGGGTGCCTGATGTCCTCTGCTGGGATTCAGAAGTTGTTTTGTGGAATTTACTCAGCGTTCAAATGTTCTTTTGATGAATCATGGGGGAGAAAGTGGTCTCCCCATCCTATTCCTCTGCTATCTTAGGACCACATCCCATGTCCAGTTCTAACTGTTGCTTCCTGACCGAAATTATCATATGATTTTTATCTTTCAATTTGTTAATATGGTGCATCATATTGATTGATTTGCATATATTGAAGTATCCTTGCATCCTTGGAATAAAGCCAGCTTGATCATGGTGTATGAGCTTTTTGATGTGTTGCTGAGTTCTGTTTGCTAAAATTTTGTTCAGGATTTTTGCATTTATGTTCATTAGTGATATTGGTCAGTAGTTTACTTTTTTGTACTGTTTTTTTGTCAGTTTTTGGTATCAGGGTGATGATGGCCTCGTAGAATGAGTTTGGAAGTGTCCCTTCCTCTGCAGTTTTTTAAAGGATTTATAGAAGGATAGGCATTAGCTCTTCTTTAAATGTTTGATAGAATTCTCCTGTGAAACCATCTGGTCCTGTGCTTTTGGGAGATTTTTGATCACAGCTTCAATTTCAGTCCTTCAAATTGTGTTGTTCATAATTTCTATTTCTTTCTGCTTCAGTCTTGGAAAATTGAACTTCTCTAGGAATCTGTCCATTTCTTCCAGGTTATCCATTTTATTGTGATATGGTTGTTCATAATAGTCTCTTATAATCCTTTGTGTTTCTGCATTTTCTATTGTAACCTCTCCTTTTTCATTTCTAATTTTGTTGATTTGATTCTTATCTCATTTTTTCTTGATGAGTCTGGCTAAAGGTTTGTCAACTTTGTTTATCTTCTCTAAGAACCAGTTTTCAGTTTTATTAATATTTGCTATTATTGCTTTCATTTCTTTTTCATTTATTTCTAATCAGATCTTTATGATTTCTTTCCTTCTATTAATTTTTATTTTTTAAAAATTCTTTTTCCAGTTGTTATAGGTGTAAAGTTAGGATGTCTATTTGATGATTTTCTTGTTTCTTGAGGTAGGATTGTATTGCTATAAACTTCCCTCTTAGAACAGCTTTTGCTGCATCCTATAGCTTAGAATTTTGTGTTTTCATTGTCATTTGTTTCTAGAAATTATTTGATTTCCCTTTTGATTTCTGCAGTAGCCTGTTGGTTATTTAGAAACATGTTTAATCTCCAAGTGTTTGTGTTTCTTACAATTTTTTTTTCTTGTAATTGATATCTAATCTCATAGCATAGTGGTCAGAGAAGATGCTTGATACAATTTCAGTTTTCTTAAATTTACTGAGATTGATTTGTGACCCAAGATGTGGTCTATCCTGGAGAATGTTCCATGTGCACTGGAGAAGAAGCTGTATTCTGCATTTGGATGGAATATCCTGAAGACATCAATGAGATCCATCTCATCTGATGTATCATTTAAGACTGGTGTTTCCTTATTAATTTTCTATTTTGATGATCTATCCATTGGTGTGAGTGGGATGTTAAAGTCTCCTGCTATGATTGAGTTACTGTCGAATTCTCCTTTTATGTCTGTTAGTGTTTGTCTTATGTATTGAGGTGCTCCTATGCTGGGTGCCTAGATATTAATTGTTATGTCTTCCTTTTGGATTGATCCCTTGATCGTCATGTAGTGTCCTTCCTTATCTTTTGTAATATTCTTTATTTTAAGGTCTATTTTGTCTGATATGAGGATTGCTACTCCAGCTTTCTTTTGCTTCCCATTTGCATGGAATATATTTTTCCATCTTCTTACTTTCAGTCTATATGTGTCTTGAGATCTGAAGTAGGTTTCTTGCAGACAGCAGTTTTGTTTTTGTATCCATTCAGCCAGTCTTTGTCTTTTGGTTGGAGCATTTAATCTATTTACATTTAAAGTAATTATTAATATATATGTTCCTATTGCCATTTTCTTAATTGTTTGGAGTTGATTTGGTAGATCTTTCTTCTTCTCTTGTACTTTTTGACTATATAAATCCCTTTAACATTTGTTGTAAAGCTGGTTTGGTAGTACTGAATTCTCTTAACTTTTGCTTGTCTGAAAAGCTTTTTATTTCTCCATCAATTTTGAATGAGTCCTTGCCAAGTACAATAATCTTGGTTGAGATTTTCCCTTTTCAGTACTTTAAATATATCCTGCCATTCCCTTCTGTCCTGCAGAATTTCTCCTGAAAGATCAGCTGTTAAGTGTATGGGGTTTCCCTTGTATGTTACGTGTTGCTTCTCCTTTGCTGCTTTTAATATTTTTTCTTTGTATTTAGTCTTTGTTAGTTTGATTAGTATGTGTCTTGGCATGCTTCTCCTTGGGTTTATCCTGTATAGGACTCTTTGTGCCTCTTGGACTTGATTGACTATTCCCTTTCCCATGTTGGGTAAATTTTCAACTATATCTCTTCAAAAATTTTTTCATACCCTTTCTTTTTCTCTTCTTCTTCTGGGACCTCTATAATTTGAATGTTGATGCGTTTGATATGGTCCCAGAGGTCTCTGAGACTATCCTCCATTTTTTTCATTCTTTTTACTTTATTCTGCTCTTCAGAAGTTTTCTACCATTTTATCTTCCAACTCACTGATTTGTTCTTCTGCTTCAGCTATTCTACTATTGATTCCTTCTAGAGAATTTTTAATGTCAATAATTGTGTTGTTTGTGTGTTTATTCTTTAATTCTTCTAGGTCTTTGTTAATTGATTCTTGCATTTTGTCCGTTTTGTTTTCAAGATTTTGGATCATCTTTATTATCATTATTCTGAATTCTTTTTCAGGTAGTTTGCCTATTACCTCTTCATTTATTTGGACTTCTGTGTTTCTAGTTTGTTCTTTCATTTGTGTAGTATTTCTCTGCCTTTTCATTATTTTCTTTTTAACTTATTGTGTTTGAGGTCTCCTTTTCCCAGGCTTCAAGGAAAATTGAATTCTTTCCTTGAAGAAGGTTGAATTCTTTCTTAATTCTGGTTTCTGTGCTCTTAAGATTGGTCCAGTGATTTGTGTAAGCTTTGTATAGGGTGAGATTTATGCTGAGTTTTTGTTTGTTTGTTTTCCTCTGATGGGCAAAGTGAGGTGGTACTCCTGTCTGCTGATGCCTGGGTTTGTATTTTTGTTTTGTTTGTTGTTTAGGTGAGGCATCCTNAATAAAGCAGAAATAGATGTTTTCCTGGAACTCTCTTGCTTTTTCCATGATCCAGCAGATGTTGGCAATTTGATCTCTGGTTCCTCTGCCTTTTCTAAAACCAGCTTGAACATCAGGGAGTTCATAGTTCACATATTGCTGAAGCCTGGCTTGGAGAATTTTGAGCATTACTTTACTAGCATGTGAGATGAATGCAATTGTGCTGTAGTTTGAGCATTCTTTGGCATTGCCTTTCTTTGGAATTGGTATGAAAACTGACCTTTTCCAGTCCTGTGGCCACTGCTGAGTTTTCCAGATTTGCTGGCAAATTGAGTGCAGCACTTTCACAGCATCATCTTTCAGGATTTGAAACAGCTCAACTGGAATTCCATCACCTCCACTAGCTTTGTTCGTAGTGATGCTTTCTAAGGCCCACTTGACTTCACATTCCAAGATATCTGGCTCTAGATGAGTGACCACATCTTCATGATTATCTGGGTCATGAAGATCTTTTTTGTACGGTTCTTCTGTGTATTCTTGCCACCTCTTCTTAATATCTTCTGCTTCTGTTAGGTCCAGACCATTTCTGTCCTTTATCGAGCCCATCTTTGATTGAAATGTTCCCTTGGTATCTCTAATTTTCTTGAAGAAATCTCTAGTCTTTCCCATTCATGACTGCAGCCATGAAATTAAAAGACGCTTACTCCTTGGAAGAAAAGTTATGACCAACCTAGATAGTATATTCAAAAGCAGAGACATTACTTTGCCGACTAAGGTCCGTCTAGTAAAGGCTATGGCTTTTCCTGTGGTCATGTATGGGTGTGAGAGTTGGACTGTGAAGAAGACTGAGCACTGAAGAATTGATGCTTTTGAACTGTGGTGTTGGAGAAGACTCTTGAGAGTCCCTTGGACTGCAAGGAGATCCAACCAGTCCATTCTGAAGGAGATCGGCCCTGGGATTTCTTTGGAAGGAATGATGCTAAAGCTGAAACTCCAGTACTTTGGCCACCTCATGTGAAGAGTTGACTCATTGGAAAAGACTCTGATGCTGGGAGGGATTGGAGGCAGAAGGAGAAGGGGATGATCGCGGATGAGATGGCTGGATGGCATCACAGACTCAATGGATGTGAGTCTGAGTGAACTCCGGGAGTTGGTGATGGACAGGGAGCCCTGGCATGCTGCGATTCATGGGGTTGCAAAGCGTAGGACATGACTGAGCTACTGAAATGAACTGAACTGAACCCTAGAAGAACCACATCTACCAGTGGACAACGTCTAGAAGATAACTGAAACTAGAGCCACATTCCTGCTCCTAGTTTGTTTTTGTTTGGAATAGATGTTCTTCCTGTACTTGCTTCCTGGTATAGGAATCTCTAGCCCTCCCCATAAATACTGGAAAATTACAAATATGAATTTGCTAAGAGGACAACACATGGAGGAACAGTAGCAGGAGTCCAGCTCTTTGGATTTCTGCTCATTATTTCTGTGAGGCAAACTTTATTATTCTGAATCCACTCATTGATTTTTCTGTTGAGTCCTGAAAGTTAGTCATCTTGCATCTTGATTCTTTCAACACCCATGCAATCTATGAAATCTATACATCTCCTATTGCCACTGAATTTGTTCAAGCCCTCATTTCTTAGACTATAGTGGCAATTGTCTAACGTCTCCTTGAATTTATGTTCAGACTTTTTAAATTTATGCCTTACCATTTTAAACATATACACATTTATACACAAGTTGACAAAATCACCATACTGCTTAAAACTCATCAAGCATACTCCACCACATACTGAAAGTGAAAGTGAAAGGGTTAATCACTCAGTCGTGTCTAATGCTTTTTGACCCCATGGACAGTAGCCTGCCAGGCTCCTCTATCCATGGGATTCTCCAGGCAAGAATGCTGGAGTAAGTAGCCTTTCTCTTCTCCAGGGGATCTTCCCAGAGATCAAACCTGTCTACTGTATTGGCTAGCAGATTCTTTGTCACTGAGCCACCAGGAAAGCCCACTATTACCCAGCCAAAAAAAGGAAAAAAAGAAAAAAAAAAAGAAAAAAAAAAAGAAGGAAATAATGGCCATTTGTAGCAACATGGATGGATCTGGAGATTGCATATTAAGGGAAGCCCACATCTAATGAATATTTTCTTTAATTAATATTTTAATATTTTATTTAATATTCCCTTTATAATGCCTTTCTCTTGGCTTCCACAAATTAAAGTACTATCTATCTCCCTCTTACTATCTGTATTTTAGTTATACAAAGCTGACAGCAATCCTTGCAACACAATTGTGCAACCAAAAAAATTTTTTTTTACCCCAAAGATCTATAGATAAAGTCCTATTGGAGAATACACTAGGGACCATGACAAATACAAATAATATAGGGTGACCGTTAGTCCTGGTTTAATTTTCTTTAATTAATATTTTAATATTTTATTTAATATTCCCTTTATAATGCCTTTCTCTTGGCTTCCACAAATTAAAGTACTATCTATCTCCCTCTTACTATCTGTATTTTAGTTATACAAAGCTGACAGCAATCCTTGCAACACAATTGTGCAACCAAAAAAATTTTTTTTTACCCCAAAGATCTATAGATAAAGTCCTATTGGAGAATACACTAGGGACCATGACAAATACAAATAATATAGGGTGACCGTTAGTCCTGGTTTGTCTGGGACAGCCACTGTTTACGTTTGAAATCCCAAAATAATTGTGAATATTCTATATTCACTCTCAGCTTGGGTGGTAAATTAGGAGTACCCCCACAGCATAAAAGGCACAGATCTTGCTGTTATGAAGGTGCCACTTGGAAAGGCACAACAGAACAGACTAGAGAGTAATGTAAGATTTTATATACTTAGGCACTTAATTTCCTAATAGAGCCTAAAGTGTTATACTCAGAAGGGACAGACAGGGAGCTGACGTCATTAGGAAAGGGTTTAAATGGGAAGGATCTGAAGGCTGGACAGACCAAGAGGGAGGGCTGACTTCCAAGTGAGGGAGGAAGAGGAAAACATCACAGAGGTGGGAATATGGGCAACAATTTTGTGTCCCACTAAGGAAACCAACTTGAGTGAAATGGGGAAAATGGTTTGTTGGATAAGGTGTGCCTTTTGATGGAAAAGTGTAGACTGCCTGAACTAGAGAAACTCTTGTGGCCTCCAGTATGTTGTTATTTGTTGCTTAGTTGCCAGGTCATGTCTGACTCTTTGGCAACCCCATGGACTGTAGCCTGCCAGGCTCCTCTGTCCATAGAATTTCCCAGGCAAGAATACTGGAGTGGGTTGCCATTTCCTTCTCCAGAGGATCTTCTGGATCCAGAGATTAAACCCAAGACTCCTGCATTGACATGTGGATTCCTTACCACTGAGTCACCAGGGAAGCCTTGGCATTCAGTACATNCCATTTGCATTCCCTTTCTTGATTGTTAGGTACAAGCCCTATTTTGCCCAGGGAGCAACCAAAAGGAGGTGACAGGAAGCATAAGAGGGGGGAACCAAGAGGGATCATTATAATGACTCCTTTGTGGTGAGTCTGCTCCCATGTCTTAGCAGTGTCTGTTTAATAAAAGACCTGTCTGCTTGAGCTATAACTGAGCTGTAACCTGCCTGTTGTTTCAAACCCTTCAGTCTGCAGTTCTAAATTTTTTTAAAAGATTTTTTTGATGTGGATGATTTTGAAAGTCTTTATTGCGTTTGTTATCATATTGCTTCTGTTTTCTGTCTTGGCTCTTTGGCCACAAGGTATGTGGGATCTTAGCTCCCCAACCAGGGATTGAGACTGCAAGTCCTGCATTGAGAGGTGAATTCTTAACCCCTAGACCAGCAGGGAAGTCCCCCTGTAGTTCCAAAGTTTTATTGTTATCAGACAAGAACCGAGGGAGAGAAATAAACCAACCTGACAGATATACAATTTGTCCTTTATGGCACATCCTTAATGCCTTTTGTTGCTAATTAGAGCAGTAAGATCACAGATAGTTGTGTTGCTGCTGCTGCTGTTAAGTCACGTCAGTCATGTCTGACTCTGGGGACAGCAGCCCACCAGGCTCCACCGTCCCTGGGATTCTCCAGGCAAGAACACTGAAGTGGGTTGCCATTTCCTTCTCTAGTGCATGAAAGTGAAAAGTGAAAATGAAGTCACTCAGTCATGTCTGACTTTGCGACCCCATGGAGTGTAGCCTGCCAGGCTTCTCCATCCATGGGATTTCCCAGCCAAGAACACTGGAATGGGTTGCCATTGCCTTCTCCATAATTGTGTTAGGAACTTTAACAGGTATCAGATGGACCTGGCTTAAATTACTCTATTTTTCTAACTGGTGGTGCGACCATTTGCAGGTTCTTTAACACTGAAGTGGGTTGCCATTTCCTTCTCTAGTGCATGAAAGTGAAAAGTGAAAATGAAGTCACTCAGTCATGTCTGACTTTGCGACCCCATGGAGTGTAGCCTGCCAGGCTTCTCCATCCATGGGATTTCCCAGCCAAGAACACTGGAATGGGTTGCCATTGCCTTCTCCATAATTGTGTTAGGAACTTTAACAGGTATCAGATGGACCTGGCTTAAATTACTCTATTTTTCTAACTGGTGGTGCGACCATTTGCAGGTTCTTTCTTTTCTCCAAGCCTCCATTTTTATTCCTTAAAATAGGGATAGCAGTAGAACATATTCTCATAGGGTTGTTGTCATTATTAAATGATGTATGTATTTAAGGAGGTGACATCATTAAGATAGGTTACTCCTGATTTTAGTCCCCCTCACAAGGAGATACACTAGCAACTATCCAGACAAGCCACCACTGCAAAAATCCCAGAACTGGGGGGGAAGGGTGAAATACCACCCTGGGACATGGGGACCTAGAAGGACTGCAGGAAAAGGGTAAGGGGGGGTGTTCTCGCTTTGAGTGCATTGCCCTCCCTCAGGCCAGCACTCTGCCACATCCAGGGGACCTCTCTGGGCTTATGGCTTCTCCAGTGGGAAAAGAGAGCTCAAGATGGACACTTAGCTTCCTGGTCTGAACAGAGAGCCTAGCCAGTGATCTTGCCTTACAACAGAGCAAAACCAGTGGCCTATCTGATCTCAAAGCAAAGGCTGTGGCCCCACCCAAGTTTGGGTCACAGTCTGTTACCCTGTTTGATCAGAGAGCACAGTCTGAGGCTCTGTCTGATGACAAAGCCCTGGCTGGGGCTGGCCCTGCCTGAACACAGAGTCCAGTTAGTGGCACCATTCAGTTTGGCAGCAAAACCTAACACTCCACCTAGTCAAGAGCAAATGTGGAATCCAACTTGTATCTTATCCAATTGTAGATTCTAGCCCATGGCACTGCCCTGCCAGGAAACACGGTCTGCCATCTCACCCAACAAGAGGCGAATTTGGAATCCATAAGTGGCCCTATAGAACTGACTATAGAACACAACCAGCAGCCCTACCAAATCAGAGAGTCCGTCCAGTGGCCCCACTGGAACACAGAGGCCAGCCATCAGGCCCGATCAAGCATGGCACCCAGACAACAGCATTAGATTACACCCTCAACCTCAGAACACAGGCAGTGGCCTCCTCCAACCAGAGACCCTCATATAAAACTATACCTACTTTTGGATGCCACCAGCTGATCCATCCAGTACTCTAATCTGAGTTGACCAGTGAAGGCAAAGTCTTTCCCTGCTGTGGCAAACCTGAAAAATCAGGAAGAAGAAATTGCTTAAATGCATAGGTCATTGCAAGGATACAAGGATCACAAAGAATCAGGTAAGCATAATACCATCAAAGGAAACTAATGAAAGCCCAATAACTGATCCTAAAAACATGGAGATCTATGAGATGTCTGAATTCAGAATAGTCCTCTTAAAGAAGTTCAGTGAACTGCAAGAATACACAGACGAGCAACTAAACCAAATTAAGAGAATAATACATGAACAAAATAGGTTCAACAAAGAAATAGAAACCAGTAATAAAAAAAATCAAATAGAAATACTACAGCTGAAGAAAACAATGACTATACTGAAAAATTCAACTGAGAGGTAAACAGCAGATTCAAACAAGCACAGGAAAATCAATGAACTTAGGTCATTTGAAATTTTGATGATATCATACTTCCTGATTTTAAATTATAATACAAAGTCATAATAATGAAAATGATGTGATTTGGCAGAAAACTACATACATAGATCAATAGGATGTAATTGAGAATCCAGACACAAACCCATGCTTAATGACAATTTAAAATAAAGGCAAAAAATGTAGAATGGAAAAAGAATAATCTCATCAATAATTAGTGTTGGGAAAATGGAACAAACACATGCAAAAAATAAACTTAGACCACACATAATAATTAACTAAAAATGGGTTAAAGATTTAAGACTTGAAATACAAAAACTCCTAGAGGAAAACATAAGCGTACATCCTTTGACATTAACCTTAGAAATATCTTTCTAGATATATCTCTTCAGGCAAGTAAACAAAAGCAAATATAAACAAATGAAATTGTATCCAACTAAAAAACATCTGCACAGCAAAGGAAACCAGCAATAAAACAAAAATACAGTTTACTAATGGGAGAAAATATTTGCAAATGATATGTCTGATAAAGAGTTAACATCCAAAATATATTAAGAACTCATATAACACAGCAATAGCAAAGCAACCTGACTAAAAAATGGGCAGAAGAGCTGAATAGACATGTTTTCCAGTGTGGACATACGGATGGCCACAGGCACATGAAAAGATTTTCATCACTACTTATCAGGGAAATGAAAATAAAAACCACAGTGAATAACACAGCAATAGCAAAGCAACCTGACTAAAAAATGGGCAGAAGAGCTGAATAGACATGTTTTCCAGTGTGGACATACAGATGGCCACAGGCACATGAAAAGATTTTCATCACTACTTATCAGGGAAATGAAAATCAAAACCACAGTGAGATATCACCTCATACCTGTCAGAATGGCTATTATCAAAAAGACAAGAATTAACAGGTGTTGGTGAGGATGTGGAGAAAATGGAACATTTAAACATTGTTGATGGGAATGTAAATTGGTGCAGCCACTGTGGAAGACAGAATGGAGATTCCTCAAAAAAATTAAAAATATAAATACCATTTGATCTATCCCTCTTCTGTGTATCTACCCATAGAATATTAGAATACAATCCCATAAAGATATAACATCCCTGTAGTCTTTGTAGATTTATTTACAATAACCTAGATACGGAAATAGCCTAGGTGCCCTTCAGTGGATAGATGAATGAGCAAAAAAGATATGGTATATAAATGTAATGGGATACAGCCGCTGCTGCTAAGGATGGCCACAGGCACATGAAAAGATTTTCATCACTACTTATCAGGGAAATGAAAATAAAAACCACAGTGAGATATCACCTCATATCTGTCAGAATGGCTATTATCAAAGAGACAAGAATTAACAAGTGTTGGTGAGGATGTGGAGAAAATGGAACATTCAAACATTGTTGATGGGAATGTAAATTGGTGCAGCCACTGTGGAAGACAGAATGGAGATTCCTCAAAAAATTAAAAATATAAATACCATTTGATCTATCCCTCTTCTGTGTATTTACTCATAGAATATTAGAATACAATCCCATAAAGATATAACATCCCTGTAGTCTTTGTAGATTTATTTACAATAACCTAGATAAGGAAATAGCCTAGGTGCCCTTCAATGGATAGATGAATGAGCAAAAAAGATATGGTATATAAATGTAATGGAATACAGCTGCTGCTGCTAAGTCACTTCAGTTGTGTCCAACTCTGTGTGACCCCACAGACATCAGCCCACTAGGCTCCCCATCCCTGGGATTCTCCAGGCAAGAACACTGGAGTGGGTTGCCATTTCCTTCTCCAATGCATACCAACTGCTGGAAAAAAATTCCACAGGTAGCATTCCTGCACCTCTCAAGGATGCCGGTTAACACCTGTCCTTGAGGACTTTACTTTGAGGGAGAACTCAATTGGGAAAGCTGGAGCCAGCTCTGAGCTGTTCACAGGGGCCGGGGGACTGGAGGGCTGGAGCTCCTGCAGCTGGTGTGAGTCTGAGGGCTTACATCCAGCTGTCTGCACCAGGAGAGTCTGGTTTAGCCTCTGGCTGCTCAGAATGCTCACTGAACTGACGGGTCCTGGCAGGAGGCCATGCCCTGCAGAAGCAGGAACAGTTCTTTCTTGGCCCTGCCTGGCTGCCCACCATCCCCCTACCCCACCTCCAGAAGACCAGTCAGTACTTCAGGGAGCATCCAATGAAATACCAAACACCTTGTGATAAACTTCCACTGGAAGTCAGCATCTGAGGAAAAAAAAAAAAGTCAATCCTTTGCCCAGTTGTTTCGTATCATCTCTGTCGTTGGGCTTTGACGGATGTCCTGCCCACCCCTCTTATTTCCGGTGGGTTAGCCTCCCCAGGTGGCAGGACAGAAGAGCAAGAAAGTCTGCCCTTCACCACATGAACAGCCATTGACCTGGAGTGGAGGGTGTGTGGGCAGTGAGTGGCACACGTGTGTCGTTTCCAGCTCTGCTGACAGTGGGGGCTCAGAAGGGCATGAGTGGGGAGGGCCCACGACCCTTAGCCACCTGCCAGACTAAAGGCCAGAGGCAACTCGTTGTAAAATTAGGTGCGATCTTCACTCCCTATGCCCCTTCTCTTTTAGACCCATTCACTGGTGAGTGGTCCCTCAAGGCTGAAGGATCTGTTGCCCTCAGCGGGGCAGAGAGCTTACCCTCCAGTTTCTACACCAATCTCAAACCTGTGGTTTTCTCAGTATCTATTGTGTGAGCTACTGACGTGACCTCTTCCTCCCTCTGATTGAAAGCTCACCCAGCATTTCTGGATTATAGAATTCTTATCTCCTGCCTTGTTACTTTGGAAATTTTGAATCTCTTGCTTTTGTTTTTGAGAAGTAACCTAAACACTTCCTACAACACTAAATAAAATGGTACTGGTATTACCTTTCAAAGTTTTGTGTCTGTGGTTTTGTATGGGTGTGATAAGAATTTCTGGCTTCCTGCAGAATCTCTCTTAGGGGGTGACCAATGTTTCTCAGCCCATGAGGGTCTCTCGCCTGGGTTCCTGCTGCTGCCACTCTGTCTGGTGCCCAGGGGCCCCAGTGCCCTTTCTCCTGTTGGGGCTGGGATATCTCTGATGACCTCCCTATGACACAACCCATATTTTGGGCTGGAAGGGACTCTGGCATTTATCAGCTGAACATCGTTTGAATTTCCTGTCCCTAGTGATACAAGCTGCCACCTTTTCCTTAAGCTGAGCAGAGGAACAAGCCACGTTCTTGATTCGCCTCCACCCTGTACCACCCCCCACCACACACAATGGGCTGGATGTGGCACAAGCTGGAATCAAGATTGCTAGGAGATATATTAACAACCTCAGATACACAGATGACATGACCATAATAGCAGAAAGTGAAAAAGAACTAAAGATCCTCTTTGTATAAGAGAAGAGTGAAAAATCTGGTTTAAAAGTCAACATTCAAAAAACTAAGATCATGACATCCAGCCCCATCATTTCATGGGAAACAGATGGGCAAACAATGGAAACAGTGGCTGACTTTTATTTTCTTGGGCTCCAAAAGCACTGCAGATGGTAACTGTGGCCATTAAAAAAAGATGCTTGCTCCTTGGAAGAAAAGCTATGACAAACCTAAATAGGGTATTAAAAAGCTCAGACATTACTTTGTTGACATAGGTCAGTATAGTGAAGCTATGGTTTTCCCAGTAGTCATCTATGATATGAGGATTGGGTCATAAGGAAGGCTGAATGTCAATTTTGATGCTTTCCAATTGTAATGTTGAAGACTCTTGAGAGTCCCTTGGACTGCCAGGAGATCCAACCAATCATAAAGGAAATCAGTCCTGAATATTCATTGGAGGAACTGATGCTAAAGCTGAAGTGCCAGTACTTTGGCCACCTGTTTGGAAGTTCTGACTTACTGGAAGAGACTCCGATCCTGGGTAAGATTGAGGAGAAGGGGATGACAGAGGATGAGATGGCTGGAGCTATCATTGAGTTGACTGACATGGGTTTGAATAAACTCTGAGAGATGTTGAAGGACAAGGAAGCCTGGCATGCTGCAGTCCTTGAGGTCTGTAAAGAGTTGGACATGACTGAGTGACTGAGCAACAACTGCCTGCAATGCATACCCACTCCCTCATCTATTGCCTGTCCATTTCTGCCTTTGCCAAAGCCTTCCTAGATTCTTTTAGGCACCTAGGAAAGGTGCCATAGAGACCTCTTCTGCAAGCTCTATAGAAATTTCAGTATATTCCACAGCAGTCATCACTCTATATTATAGAATTTACGTATACAGCTTCTGAAGGATGGGCTACATGGGGACAAAGTGGTCTTTCAGTAAATATTCATTATATCATGGAATTAAACAGTAAATTTTTGTAAAGCACTTTTAAAATTATTATCTATTTATCCTTAAGATTTCCTCTTTTACTGCTTCTGTATGTGATGTGTGTGTGTGTGTGTGTGTGGTGTGTGATGTGTGTGTGTGTGTGTGTGTGTGTGTGTGTGTGTGTGTACATGCGCACATGCGAGCATGTTGTGCCCAACTCTTTCCAACTCCATGGAGTATAGCTCATTAGACTCCTCTGTCCATGGGATTCTCCAGTCAAGAACACTGGAGTGTCCATAAACCCTAGTCAAGAACACTGAAGTGTCCATAAATCCACACTTCAGAAGATTCTAGCTTAGGAGAAAAAGCAAATTGTTTTTACAACTGAAGATTTCAAACTGAAAATCTGCTCTGGTTTCTTATCAATTGTCAATGACAAATCAGTATTCAGTTCTCTCATCAATGTTTACTGATGCCAATTATACAATGTTCATGACACCAGTAAGAACTGATTAAAATTAGGTTTGCTGTAAGAGGTTTTGGTGCTAATGTAAGAAATAACCTTAAGATCTACTTATACAAATAGATAAATCATGATTTTGCTATATAATTTTAAAATATCTATATAAATTATGACCTATAAATTCCTTGATACTTATATTCCTGCTTATGGATGTATATACAAATATCAAAAATATCTCTGTCTTAAGAGTCATCTTATTAATTTACTTTATGTTTATAAAGTAATATGTATATACTTAATTTACTATAGGTATTTTATGTTTATTGCTATAGGTATTTTAGTTTCTAAAATAATATATATATTTAATTTATTCTAGGTATTTAATTGCACCTGCTAGTAAGACAATGGCACCCCACTCCAGTACTCTTGCCTGGAAAATCCCATGGATGGAGGAGCCTGGTAGGCTGCAGTCCATGGGGTCGCTGAGGGTTTGGACACGACTGAGCGACTTCACTTTCCCTTTTCACTTTCATGCATTGGAGAAGGAAATGGCAACCCACTCCAGTGTTCTTGCCTGGAGAATCTCAGGGACGGGGGAGCCTGGTGGGCTGCCGTCTATGGGGTTGCACAGATTTGGACATGACTGAAGTAACTTAGCAGCAGCTTATACTAAAAATTCTTCAAGCTTGGCTTCAGCAGTATGTCAACCAAGATTTTCCAAATGTACACATACATTAGGGTTAGAGAAGGCAGAGAAACCAGATTTCCAACATCACTGGATCATAGAGAAAGCAAGGGGATTCCAGAGAAACATCTACTTGTGCTTCATCTACTATGCTAAAGCCTTTGACTGTTGTGAATCACAACCAATAACAGAAAATTCTTAAAACAGATGGGAATACCAGACCAATTTACCTGTCTCCTGAGAAATCTCTAAGCAGGTCAAGAAGCAAAGCTAGAAGCTTACAAGGAACAAATGACTGGTTCAAAATTGGGAAAGGAGTATGTCAAGGCTGTATATTATCACACTGCTTAGTTAACTTATATGCAGGGTTCAGTTCAGTTAAGTTCAGTTGCTCAGTCATGTCAGATTCTTCGCAACACCATGAACCAGAGCACACCAAGCCTCCCTGTCCATCTCCAACTGCCAGAATCCACCCAAACCCATGTCCGTCGATTCAGTGATGCCATCCAAACATCTCATCCTCTGTTGTCCTCTTCTCCTCCTGCCCTCAGTCTTTCCCAACAACAGGGTCTTTTCCAATGAGTCAGCTCTTCCTATCAGGTGGCCAGAGTGTTGGAGTTTCAGCCTCAGGATCAGTCCAACCAATGAACACCCAGGACTGATCTCCTTTAGAATGGACTGGTTGGATCTCCTTGCAGTTCAAGGGACTCTCAAGAGTCTTCTCCAACACCACAGTTCAAAAACATTGCTTCTTCGGTGCTCAGCTTTCTTCACAGTCCAACTCTCATATCCATACATGGCTACTGGAAAAACCATAAGCCTTGACCAGACGGACCTTTGCTGACAAAGTAATGTCTCTGCTTTTTAATATGCTGTCTAGGTATTGGAGTTTCAGCCTCAGGATCAGTCCAACCAATGAACACCCAGGACTGATCTCCTTTAGAATGGACTGGTTGGATCTCCTTGCAGTTCAAGGGCTCTCAAGAGTCTTCTCCAACACCACAGTTCAAAAACATTGCTTCTTCGGTGCTCAGCTTTCTTCACAGTCCAACTCTCATATCCATACATGGCTACTGGAAAAACCATAAGCCTTGACCAGACGGACCTTTGCTGACAAAGTAATGTCTCTGCTTTTTAATATGCTGTCTAGGTTGGTCAAAACTTTGCTTTCGAGGAGTAAGCGTCTTTTAATTTCATGCTGCAATCACCATCTGCAGTGATTTTGGAGCTGAGAAAAATAAAGTCAGCCACTCTTTCCACTGTTTCCCCATCTCTATTTCCCATGAAGTGATGGGACTAGATGCCATGATCTTAGTTTTCTGAATGTTGAGCTTTAAGCCAACTTTTTCACTGTCCTCTTTCACTGTCATCAAGAGATTCTTTAGTTCTTCACTTTCTGTCATAAGGGTAGTGTCATCTACACATCTGAGGTTATTGATATTTCTCCCTGCAATCTTGATTCCAGCTTGTGCTTCCTCCAGCCCAGCATTTCTCATGATGTACTCTGCATGTAAGTTAAATAAGCAGGTTGACAATATACAGCCTTGATGTTCTCCTTTCCTTTTTTGGAACCAGTCTGTTGTTCCATGTCCAGTACTAACTGTTGTTGCTTCCTGACCTGCATATAGGTTTCTCAAGAGGCAGGTCAGGTTGTCTGGTATTCCCATTCTTTTTCAGAATTTTCCACAGTTTATTGTGATCCACACAGTCAAAGGCTTTGGAATAGTCAATGAAGCAGAAATAGATGTTTTCCTGGAACTCTTGCTTTTTTAAGGACCCAGCAGATGTTGGCAAGTTGATCTCTGGTTCCTCTGCCTTTTCTAAATCCAGCTTGAATATCTGGAAGTTCTGGGTTCACATATTGCTGAAGCCTACATCATGTGAAATACCCAGCTGGATGACTCAAGCTAGATTCAAGACTGCTGGGAAGAATATCAACAACCTCAGATATGCAGATGATCCCATTCTACTGACAGAAATGAAGAGAAATAAACAGTCTTTAGCTGAAAGAAGAAAGTGAAAAAATTGGCTTATAAGTCACTAGTCAAAAAATGAAGATCATGGCATCTGGTAGCATCAGTTCATGTCAAGTAGAGGGGAAGAAATGGAAGCAGTGACAGATTTTGTTTTCTTGGGCTCAAAAATCACTGAAGATGGTGACTGCAGCCACAAAATTAAGACAGGTGCTCCTTTGAAGGAAAGCAATGATAAACCTATATAGGGTGTTATAAAGCAAAGGCATCACTTTCCCAAAACAGGTCCACGTGGTCAAGGTTTTGTTCTTTCCAGTAGTTTTTTACGAATGTGAGAGTTGGACTATAAAGAATGCTGAATGCTGAAGAACTGATGTTTTTGAATTGTGTATTGGAGAAGAATCTTGAGAGTCCTTTGGCATCCAAGGAAATCAAACAAGTCCTAAAGGAAATCAACCCTGAGTATTTACTGGAAGGACTGATGCTAAAGTTGAAACTCCAGTCCTTTGGCAACCTGATGGGAAGAGCTGATTCATTTGAAGACCCTGATGCTGAGACAGAATGAAGGCAAAGGGAGAAGGGGGTGGCAGAGGATGAGATAGATAACATCACTGACTCAATGAACATGAATCTGAACAAACTCTAGGAGATCATGAAGGACAGGGAGCCTGGTGTGCTGCACCCCATGGCATTGCAAAGAGTCAGACATGACTTAACAACTGAAGAACAAAAACAACGATAAAGGTATTAATAATTCTGAGGAATATATAATCATTCAAGTAAAGCAGAGTAAGGGAAATTCAGTAGAAATATAGCAGAGAAAGTAACTAAACAATCTACTGTAAACTACAGTTAGTATAGTCAGTACTTGTCAAATAATAATGAGTACGCATGCATATGTGCAAAACAGTAGGGTTTCCAGAGTTCCTCACTAAATGTTTTATAATGTATTGATTGGGCTACCTGTAAATTGTCCTATTTTAAGTAAAAAATAAAATGTATGTTGTCTCAGTTCAGTTCAGTCACTTGCCGTGTCCGACTCCCTGAGCCCCATGAACTGCAGCACGCTAGGCTTCCCTGTCCATCACCAACTGCTGGAGTCCACCCAAACTAATGTCCATTCCATTGAATCTGTGATGCTATCCAACCATCTCATCCTCTGTTGTCCCCTACTTCTCCTGCCCTCAGTCTTTCCCAGCATCAGGGTCTTTCCAAATGAGTTAGCTCTTCACATGAGGTGGCCATATTGTCAGAGTTACAGCTTCAAAATCAGTCCTTCCAAAGAACACCCAAGACTGATCTCCTTTAGGATGGACTAGTTGGATCTCCTTGCAGTTCAAAGGACTCTCAAGAGTCTTCTCCAACACCACAGTTCAAAAGGATCAATTTTTCCCTGCTCAGCTTTCTTCACAGTCCAACTCTCACATCCATACATGACCACTGGAAAAACCATAGCCTTGACTAGACAGACCTTTATTGACAAAGTAATGTCTCTGCTTTTCAGCTACTTTATGGTTTTTAAAAATTATTTAATTTTGATTATGCTGTCTTCATTGCTGCATCATGCTTTCTTTAGTCACACTACTACTCTTCTGGTGGTGCATGTGCTTCTCTTTGGGTAGCTTCTCTTGTTGCTGACTACAGGCTCTAGGTGCATAGGCTTCAGTAGCTGTGGCATGCCAGCTCAGTAGCTGTGCCTCATGGGCTCAAAAGCATTTAGGCTCAATAGTTGTGACACACTGGCTTTAGTTGCTCAGAGGCCTGTGGAATCATCCCCAACCAAGGATGGAACCATTTCCCCAGCCCTGGCAGGCAGAGTCATCTTCCAGGGTGCCACAAGAGAAGTCGTAGCTTGTCTATTTTAGACCAAGAGATATTTATTACCTTAAATAAAATCAGGTTTCTTAAATGAGTGAAGCCACTCAGTCGTGTCTGACTCTTTGCGACCCTGTGGACTGTAGCCTGCCAGGCTCCTCCGGCCATGGGATTTTCCAGGCAAAAGTACTGGAGTGGGTTGTCCTTTCCTCTCCAGGGGATCTTCCCAATATAGGGATTGAACCCAGATCTCCTCATTTCAGGCAGACTCTTTACCATCTGAGCTACCATGGAAGCCCCAGGTTTCTTAAGATGCTTGTTAAAAATCAGCATTTTTCTACTATTCAATGAGTGGATTCGTGTACATTCATGAGTGTACAGCTGTAAAAAATCTGTCACATGAAACACTATGAAACTAGCCTTTTGAAAAGGGTAGTTATAGAAGTAGTTTTTCTTACAGTTTCTCACTGATTTACTCACAACGAAGAGAAAACAAGAATAAAGTTGTTATATTTTGTTTTTAAAGGCTGACCTTATCTTGAAACTGTAATGACCATAACCATTCTTTCGCGTAATGCTGGTCACAAGCAGCTCTTATTACTGCTCCACTTGGAGATTCTTGCAGCACACTAAGTAATTATGTGTGGAGTTTCACCTGGTCAGTGAAGCAGACCGCAGGTAAGACTATTCACTCAGTCTGAGTTGAAGTCTTAGGGTCTTTATTTCTTTCTCTTAGCACGCGGCTGAGACGCAACCGGGCAGGGAGAGCTCAGGGAGCAGCATAATGATTTTCCAGAAATCCTAAAAATCTCTTCTGCGAGCATACGTTGAGTGCCCCGTAGTTGCTACAGATATCAAGCAGCGAGGTCCGAGAACACAAAACCTCGCGCTGCGGAGCAGCTAAAGGAGTTGTATATACCCTTTAGGTGTACCAACGTCGTCCGCAGGATTTTCCTGATCTCATCTTTCCCCCTATTGCTTCCTTTGGTTATTGCTTGCAAAGTAATGAGACCGCACCTTCCTTTTGCTACAAGGGTGTATGCAATTCGCACAACCAAACCTTTTGCTGTAGCTGGTGTCGTCCCTCTCCCCGATTGACGAGTCCATTAACCAATTACTGGCGGGACTTTCCGCCCCTTCCTGTCCCTGGTTGGGGTTGGCCTCGGGTATCCAGCAAGTTCAGTAGAGCCGCGACTGACGTAAGTCAACAAAGGTCACGTGAGAAGAATACTTCGCTTCAATTGGCGGCGCCCAGCTGAGGGGGTGCGGGCGTCACGCGACTTAGGGTTCGCCCTGTGACACGATTACAACAACTTTGTGCTGGTGGCTGTTAAAGTTTGTGATTCTACGAAATTCTTCCATTACAGCGAAGTTCCGCTTTATCTGTTGTCTCGGAGAACCCGGTGATGTGATTCTGATAGCCGAACTCCGTACCCGCGTGTCCGCTGCTATTGCTAACCTTGGGGTTTTTCGTCGCTGTGAGTCGCTTTGGAGAAGGCAGCGGCGATAAAGTTGGTTTGCCAGTTTCTCGCCGCTAGTGCCTCTTTTCCAGCTCTGGACTGGGAGTTGGTAGTTTTCAGCTTTGGGAGTTTTGTATTGGTTGCATTTACATGAAATCCTGCGGAGTGTCGCTCGCAGCAGCCGCCCCTGCTTTCAGTGATGAGGAAAAGAAAATGGCGGCGGGAAAACCGAGAGGCAAGACTAAGGAAGGGACCTTAAGCTTGACAGCCGAAGAGAGGGAGGAGCTCAGCGGATTGGACAGGTAAGGACCGCCGTCATTCTCCTAACTGCCTCGGCACGGACTGGAGCCGCCCCTTGAGAACAGCCAACCTCAGGGTGCCTGCGGTGGCGGCCCCCTGGAAGCAGTGGCTACTACAGAAGCCTCGGGATCTGGAACGGACGGACCGGGTAGATTTACCCCAGCGTTAACAAATGTCCTGTATTTCTTCCCATAGCCTGCTCTTTGGGTTCCTGAACCTTCACGAAAATGGCGCCAAGACTGAGACCCTGTTGCTCAAGGTAAGGCAATCATGAGTGGTTGACCGTCACCAGATCGTTAATATGTACAGTTTTAAAATTCTCAGACATCTATCACTTTAACTTTTTTTGTTTTTTGGCAGTTCTTTCTCTGGCGTTTAATTTTATAAGCTTTCTTATATCCTGTTCTGGGAAAGTGATAACTTGCAGTGCCTGACAGCAGTGAAGAGTTAAAACTAGGTATTTCATCGGTATACCGATCTTTATATGTTTGACCAGAAGTTAAGTGATTTGTTTACTTCTTTGCGTCTAGCCATTAAGCATATTACCGTAAATGCAATTTTACGATCGTGTTGTTTCTGGAGCCTAATTTGTTGTGTGAAGGAGACCAAGGAGCTTTGGCTGTTTGCGTGAAAAGTTGTTGGCACTGTCATTTAGTTAATGGCTGCCCCTGTCAGCCAAGATGGCGGGAAATGGTGCAGAAATGACTCTGCGAGCTTCCAGAGAGGCTGTATATATAAACAGGGAAATACTAGCAAGGAGTATGCCTTTGTCTCAGCTCCTGTACCTCGATAGTACTGAACAAAAATTAAGTATTATTATCTAAAAGTATAGTTCTTTCATTGTTACCAAGCTTCACAGCAGCATTCATAAACACTGAATATACTTATCAACCTTAAGCACATTAAATGAACCTTATTAATCTGATTTTATGATTGTACAAAGGCCTTGTAGTTTTTAAGCCTGTCGTTTTCTGTCTCCTGAGCAAAATCTGGTTAAAAAATATTTTCCTGTCTGGAAGCTGGACATTTTGGACAAATATTTCTTCCATTATTTTATTTTATTTTTTTTAGATGAAATCAGTCATTGTGAATTTCTTTGTAATGCAGTTGGGAAGGAGATGTTATGTGATTTTTATTTTTAAAGTGTTTTTCCTGCCATGATTATCATCTTTAGTTTCAGTTTGTGTAGCTGAGTTTCTTTTCCACATAATCTCCCTTTTATCATTGTCTCCTCGGCAAAGAGTGACCACCAACTGAACTGTAATAATTTTTTCACTAAATCCAGTTGATTTGCTTGAACTTAAATTTTTATCATGTACGCGAAAATTGCTGTGTTAAAATTATCACTGGCAAAGTAGTGACTAGATCTAATAAGATGTAAGTGACTATGATTGTTGTTTTTAGTTTAAAGAAACTGAATACTTTCAAAGTTGCCCAATAAACTAAAAAAATTTTTGCTTTAAGGGGATGTTATATCGTAGAGTTGATCTTTTAACTTGCGTCAGTGAGATTGTGAGTGTGCTATGCTGTGCTGAAGTTGAGCATACTGATGGTAATTTGAAAAGAATGGGCAAATGTGTTACTCCAGTTATGATAATTAAAAAGACACTGTGACTTTTGATTTCTTATTTGTTTATAACTTAAATATCCAAATACATGAATTCAGATAAATTCTCAGTTGATGTTATTCAGTTTTGGGGATTCGATATTAACTGTTTACAATATGATACAGTATTGAGTTTAAATTTTAAGGAAATCTCTTCAATTGGGACTGACTTGGTGACTCAGACAGTAAAAGTGTCTGCCTACAATGCAGGAGACCTAGTTCCTTTCCTGGATTGGGAAGATCCTCTGGAGAAGGAAATGGCAGCCCACTCCAGTACTATTGCCTGGAAAATCCCATGGACAGAGGCGCCTGGAAGGCTACAGTCCGTGGGGTCGCAAAGAGCCGGACATGACTGAGCAACTTCACTTTCACTTCCTTCAATTATTATTTATGATGGTGAGTTTGTCTAATTACAGTAATTTTCTATTAATGAGAAGGCTTGAATTTTCATTCAGACTTAGATTATGTAGAATTATAGCTTTGTAAAACATGGAATGATGTTTTTATTAACAGTTATAAATGTTTTCAATGAAATGGAAATAAATTAACTTGATTAACATTTAGCTTTGAGACTTTTGAATTCCTCTCTCCTAGGTCGAGACTCATTAACCTCAATATTAGTCATTTAAGTGCAGTAAAATGTTCTGGGTTGTGTCAGCCATCTCATGGATTCACCTCTCCCTACTTTTCCAAGCTTTATTGAGTTATAGTTGGCATAAAGTGAAACTGCTAGGATTTAACTTGCACAAGTTGGACATCATATTTCCTTCAAGCCTGTGTTTGAAATCTCTTCTCATCAGAGGTGCTTTCTCTTAATGGTTCGTTTCTCTGTCTCTGAAAAAAAAAATTTTAAGTATAATGTTGCTTATGTTCCATTAGAATTGTTATAATCATAGACTCTTAAAGTTGTCTAATAAAAGAACTTTTGAAGGATTGCCATGTGCAGTGTTGGAAATTTTAGATTTAAAGTGAAGTGAGTGGCTCAGTCTTGTCTAACTCTGCAACCCCATGGCCTGTGGACTACCAGGCTCCTCTGTCCATGGAATTCTCCAGGCAAGAAAACTTGGAATGGGATGCCATTTCTTTCTCTAGAGGATTTTTCTGGCCCAGGGATCAAACCTGGGGTCTAGAACATTGAAGTCAGACTTTGTACCATCTGAGTTAGATTAAAAATTAGCTGTAAATAGCTAGATGTTAGCTAATCAAAGTTTTTGAACTGTCACATGACCTTAACTATGTTACCGGTTTTTAAAAAATAATTAATTCATTAGGCTCCTCAGGGTCTTATTTGCAGTATGTGGGATCTAGTTTCCTGACAAGGGAGGGAACCCTGGCCCAGTGCCTTGTTGAGTTCTGAGTCTTAACCACTGAACCACCAGGAAAGTCCCTCAACTTTTTAAAAATTAGGGTGTATTTAACTGATTAAAGAGGCTTTTTACAGAAATTATCAGTGGTGATTTTCCTTGCAGTTTAGAAAATGTTTTGGATTGATTTTTTTGTTAGGTAAGAATAGAATTAAACTAGAATTGTTCGCTGAAATAAGAAAAGCAGAACATGAGATCTGTGAGTTTCAGGTTTGTTTGGGGAGTTACTAAGGACTGCAACCTGGGAGACAGCCTCTCAGATTGTTCTGAGGAACTCCTCTGCCTAGGTAGGAGGTAAGTCAATATATAAACTTGGTAGAAGATTTACTGCTATTCACCAGCATGCACGCATTCTGGAATTTTTCAGTCCTTTCTGACTCTTTGCCCCCCACAATGGACTGTAGCCCACCAGACTCCTCTGTGCATGAGATTCTCCAGACAGGAGTACTGGAGTGGGTTGCCATTCCCTTTTCCAGGGAATGGTTATCTTAATGATTTTAGTGCTTTTTAAAATAAATGTGCAGGAACTTGCATCTTTATAAAAATTTTTTCCCAAAGTTATAACTGTCTGAAATAATGATCAGTTATTCCCAAGCAGAGCACCTCTCTTTCTCTACCCTGAGCTTCTTTCAGTACTGTTAAAGTCGGTAGCTGCCACGCCTAGTGACTCAGTCTTTGTAGAGCCAGATGACAAGTGATATTTTTAGTTTGTAGACTATTACTAATATGGTACTCCTTTAAAGTAATGCTGGAGGTCTGGGCATGTATTGCTACTGTTTGTTTAGAGGTATCTTTGTAAATATTTAGTCTTAATATGCAAAATATTATCAAAACTTTGGGTCTGGGTTTTTTTTTTTTTGGGGTAATTACCTGGGTCAAGAAGATCCCCTGCAGAAGGAAATGGCAACCCACTCCATTATTCTTGCTGAGAAATCCCAGCGAGAGAGAGGAGCCTAGTAGACTATATAGTCCATAGAGTTGAAAAGAGCTGGACCCAACTTAGCAACTCAACAACAACATTAATCATTAAAGAGGTTAGGGAAGTTAGTTTGTCTACTTCTCAATGATGTGTACTTTTTTGCCTTGAAGGATATTTTTAGAATAGTTATTTAAATGTTTTTGAGAAATGGAAATAATTTAGAATTGATTAAAACATACATTTTTCTAGATTTGATTTGCTTATATAGTTGGTGATGAACAGGGAAGCCTGGCACGTTGCAGTCCACGGGGTCACAAAGAGTCGGGACTCGACTGAATGACTGAACTGAACTGATACGGAGAAAAATTTATTAATATGTTTTCAGAAATGGTGTTTTTGTACTGTAATCTTTCAGTGGTGATATTTAAAGTATCCTTTTATATATTTTCTATTTGCTGACATATAAGCAAAGCCTTTGATTGTGTGGATCACAATAAACTGGAAAATTCTTCAAGAGATGAGAATACCAGACCACCTGAGCTGCCTCTTGAGAAATCTATATGCAGGTCAGGAAGCAACAGTTAGAATTGGACATGGAACAACAGACTGGTTCCAAAAAAGAAAAGGAATATGTCAAGGTTGTATATTGTTACCCTGCTTATTTAACTTATATGTGGAGTACATCATGAGAAACGCTGGGCTGGAAGAAGCACAAACTGGAATCAAGAGTGCCAGGAGAATATCAATAACCTCAGATATGCAGATGACACCACCCTTATGGCAAAAAGTGAAGAGGACCTAAAGAGCCTCCTGATGAAAGTGAAAGAGGAGAGTGAAAAAGTTGGCTTAAAGCTCAACATTCAGAAAACGAAGATCATGGCATCTGGTCCCATCACTTCATGGGAAATACATAGGGAAACAGTGGCTGACTTTATTTTTCTGGGCTCCAAAATCACTGCAGCCATGAAATTAAAAGATGCTTACTCCTTGGAAGAAAAGTTATGACCAACCTAGATAGTATACTGAAAAGCAGAGACATTATTTTGCCAACAGAGGTCCATCTAGTCAAGGCTATGGTTTTTCCTGTGGTCATGTATGGATGTGAGAGTTGGACTGTGAAGAAAGCTGAGCACCGAAGAATTGATGCTTTTGAACTGTGGTGTTGGAGGAGACTCTTGAGAGTCCCTTGGACTGCAAGGAGATCCAACCAGTCCATTCTGAAGGAGATCAACCCTGGGATTTCTTTGGAAGGAATGATGCTAAAGCTGAAATTCCAGTACTTTGGCCACCTCATGCGAAGAGTTGACTCATTGGAAAAGACTCTGATGCTGGGAGGGATTGTGGGCAGGAGGAAAAGGAGACGACCGAGGATGAGATGGCTGGATGGCATCACCGACTCGATGGATGTGAGTTTGAGTGAATTCTGGGAGTTGGTGATGGACAGGGAGGCCCGGCGTGCTGTGATTCATGGGGTCACAAAGAGTCGAACATGATTGAGCAATTGAACTGAACTGAATTGAAATGGAAACTTTCTTAGATTTGGAAGACATCCTTTTTAAAAAGTGAAATAGATATTTAAAAAATCTAAGTGGGAAACATTTGATAATCATTATTAAATTATGAATAAAACTTCTGTTTGATACGAATTGTGACTTGGGTGATAAAACTTAGGAGGCATCAGTCAGTAAATCAGAATGAGGTTTTAGCAGTTGGCCAATTATGGAGTCTTTTTCCTATTTGGAAGCAGTCTGTTGTTCTGTTCCAGTTCTAACTGTTGCTTCCTGAACTGCATACAGATTTCTCAAGAGACAGGTCCATGGTCTTGTATTCCCATCTTTTGAAGAATTTTCCACCATTTATTGTGATCCACACAGTCAAAGGCTTTGGCATAGTCAATAAAGCAGAAATAGATGTTTTTCTGGAACTGTCTTGCTTTTTTGATGATCCAGTGGATGTTGGCAATTTGATTTGTTCCTCTGCCTTTTCTAAAACCAGCTTGAATGTCTGAAAGTTCACGGTTCATGTACTGCTGAAGCCTGACTTGGATAATTTTGAGCATTACTCTACTAGCGTGTGAGATGAGTACAATTATGCGGTAGTTTGAGCATTCTTTGGCATCATCTTTCTTAGGGATTGGAATGAAAACTGACCTTTTCCAGTTCTGTGGCCACTGCTGAGTTTTTTTTAGCAAGGGGTCTCCAGAATCACTGCAGATGGTGATGGCAGTCATGAAATTAAAAAACACTTACTCCTTGGAAAGAAAGTTATGACCAACCTGAACAGCATATTAAAAGCAGAGACTTACTTTGCCAACAAAGGTCCCTCTAGTCAAGGCTATGGTTTTTTCAGTAATCATGTGTGGATGTGAGAGTTGGACTGTAAAGAAAGCGAGCACTGAAGAATTGATGCTTTTGAACCATGGTGATGTAGAAGACTCTTGAGAAACCCTTGGACTGCAAGGGGATTCAACCAGTCCATTCTACAGGAGATCAGTCCTGAGTGTTCATTGAAAGGACTGATGTTGAAGCTGAAACTCTAATAATTTGATCACTTGATGCAAAGAGCTGACTCATTTGGAAAGACCCTAATGCTGGGAAAGATTGAGGGCAGGAAGAGAAGGGAACAACAGAAGATGACATTGTTGGATGGCATCAATGGATTTCCATTGAGTCGGTGTTTGGGTGGACTCCGGCAATTGGTGATAGATAGGGAGGCCTGACATGGTGCAGTTCATGGTGTCATAAAGAGTCAGACATGACTGAGCAATTGAACTGAACTGAATATGCAATCAATGTAGACTTTTTTAATATCTGCTAGACATAATTTTATTATTATTTTTTTAATTTATTTTTGGCTGCGCTGGGTCTTTGTTGCTGCTTAAAAGCTTTCTCTAGTTGCAGAAAGCAGAGGCTACTCTCTAGTTGTGGTGCTCAGGCCTCTCATTGCAGTGGCTTGTTATGAATCCCACACTCTAGGCTTATGGGCTTTAATAGTTGCAGTATACGGGCTCAGTAGTTGTGGTATAGGAGTTTAGTTGCTTGGCAGCATGTGGAATCTAATGGACCACCAATCAGACCCATGTTTCCTGCACTGGCAGGGTAGATTCTTCTCCACAATACCACTGGCAAGTCCCTGTTACATGATTTTTTATTTTTTGAATTGCAGCTCATGATGCTTTGAGCTATTTGAACTCATGCTAAAATGATCCTAATATTTTTGAAATCAGAGAGCCAGAGAGCTAATTTATCTTAAGAAAACCATTAACATTGAGTTGAAATTAACACCTATCTGCCCATGTTTTTAGATGGTGTTTCTGGTTATTTTTTTGGACAATTCTCTGGGCTTTCAGGATCTCAGTTTCCCCAAACAGGGATTGAACTCAGGCCAAGGTAGTTCTAACCCCTGGATGACCAGGAAATTCCCTGTAGATTGTTGTTAAGGTAGGCTAATGATTGCTCTATTTGAATGTGCACTGAATTTTCAAAAGATTGGCTTATAAATTGAGATAATAAAGCAGGGTAATAAAAACTTAACTGTGTTATGTGCAAGATTTTTTTAATGTGTAGAACTAGCACAGGTTTCTGCCTGTTATATAGGAGGAAAAATTCATTTCTGCTCTTCCTTTCTAGTTTCTTGGCTGAAACCCCTCTGTGATAAAGTAAATTTGCAGAAGAGAAGTGGAATTTAATGGCATGTATACCTGTTGTCTCTGATCTTAGAGAGGCAACAGTGAGTCGTGGTAAGATCTTAATCCTCTGCCCAGGAATTGAACCTGGGTAGCTTGGATAATTGTGCGGTAGTTGTATATTGATATTTCTCCCAGCAATCTTGATTCCAGCTTGTGTTTCTTCCAATCCAGCATTTCTCATGATGTACTCTGAATATAAGTTAAATAAGCAGGGTGACAATATATAGCCTTGACGTTCTCCTTTTCCTGTTTGGAACCAGTCTGTTGTTCTATGTCCAGTTTTAACTGTTGCTTCCTTACCTGCAAACAGGTTTCTCAAGAGGCAGGTCAGGTGGTCTGGTATTCCCATTTCTCTCAGAATTTCCCCAGTTTATTATGATCCACACAGTCAAAGGCTTTGGCATAGTCAATAAAGCAGAAATAGATGTTTTTATGGAACTCTCTTGCTTTTTTGATGATCCAGTGGATGTTGGCAATTTGCTCTCTGGTTCCTCTACCTTTTCTAAAACCAGCTTGAACATCAGAAAGTTCACAGTTCACGTACTGCTGAAGCCTGGCTTGGAGAATTTTGAGCATTACTTTACTAGTGTGTGAGATGAGTGCAATTATGCGGTAGCTTGAGCATTCTTTGGCATTGCCTTTCTTTGGGATTGGAATAAAAACTGACTTTTCCAGTCCTGTGGCCACTGCTGAGTTTTCCAAATTTGCTGGCATATTGAGTGCAGCACTTTTACAGCATCATTTTTCAGGATTTGGAATAGCTCAAGTGGAATTCCATCACCTCCACTAGCTTTGTTTGTAGTGATGCTTTCTAAGGCCCACTTGACTTCACATTCCAGGATGTCTGGCTCTAGATGAGTGATCACACTATCGTGATTATCCAGGTTGTGAAAATCCTTTTTGTACAGTTCTTCCGTGTATTCTCGACATCACTATCCTAAAGAGAATGTAAATTGTAGATAAAACATAGCCACTAACTTGTGCAACATTATTTTTGTGGCAAACATAAAAGTTTTATTTTTAAAACCTCTAATTATTTAGGTGAACAATACAAATCAGTAAACCTTTTAGTAACTTACAGCACTATTGTTAAAGCACAGAGATAATGTGGTTGGGGTGGGAGATTTACTTTGTATGCATGTTTTAGCCTTTGCAAATTGACCGAAACTGTATGCATCTCAAAAACTTTCATCTTGAAACATCTGGCAAATGTTTCTGACCCCCCATGTAATTGAATGATTCAGAAAATTCTCAGAGATTCTTAGCATGATTCATTATTCCACTTTTAACCTTCTTGGATTTAATATGGAGCTTAAGATAGCCATTTCTATTTTCTTTCCACATTTATTACCATAATAACCAGTATATGCTTTGCCATTTATTCTATCTATAGCAATAACTTATAAAAACATGAAAATGGTTTCTCTCATGATACTCATTCTTGCTTAAATAATATCTTGGATAAAAGATAAGAGTCAAATTAATGATAAGCTGTGTCTTTGTTCACCTTCTTTTTCAGTATTTTTGATAGTATAGAGTTTAGAGTGATTCCAAATAGAGATTTTAGACTGATTATAAAATGAGAAATTATGGAGTCTTAAAAATAAGTAATCTATGAAGTAACAATCAACATTTTAATGAAGTGTTTTGTTTTTAATTTATTTCTTTTGAGATACTAGGATTGAACATACCATGACTTTATATCAGACAGTGTAGTGCTGAAGAATGCTTGTTAGCTCTTCCTAGATAATTTGTCATTTTCACTTATACAAAGAATATAAGCAATGATGAAGCACAAGCTGGAATCAAGGTTGCCAGGAGAAATATCAATAACCTCAGATACACAGATGACACCACCCTTACGGTAGAAAAAGAACAACTAAAGAACCTCTTGATGAAAGTGAAAGAGGAGAGTGAAAAGTTGGCTTAAAATTCAACATTCAAAAAACCAAGATCATCACATCCAGTCCCATCACTTCAGGGTAAATAGATGTGGAAACAATGGAAACAATGACAGACTATTTTCTTGGGCTCCAAAATCACTGCAAATGGTGACTGTAGCCATGAAATTAAAAGATGCTTGCTCTTTGGAAGAAAAGTTATGACTAACCTAGACAGCGTATCAAGAAGCAGAGACATTATTTTGAGTAACTAATGGGCAAATTTATTACCTTGCTTGAGCAGTTTATTCAATTTGAAGGATTGCTAAGTACATTATTCTTAACTTCTTCAGCCAATGGAAATAGAAGATATAGTTGGGTACCATTCATTATTGTAAACATAGTGCCTACAGATGAGACATAAAAACCATGTAGTCTTACTCTTTTTATTTTCCTTTCTGGCACAATCAGTATTCTGTACATGCAAATAAGAACCAGAAGCATATACTTTAACTCCAAGATCTGAGCTGCAGTGACAGCTGCGAGATTATACTTCTTATAGAAATATGTCCTAAATAGATTTAGAAGCAGATTGAAACTTAAGATAGGCATATGACTAATTAAGTGAAAATACATAATTTTCTCTTCTTTGAAAACTTACATTAATTAGGAAAGAACTGCAAGATATTAGAAGAAAAACTCCAAATCACTCAAAATACAAACAAGGAATCCTTATAGTACTAAGACTTAAAATTATTTGCACAATTGTATTGATTTGAAATCAATAATGATCATGTGAGTTCCACTCTAACAACTGAGAAATTTTCTTGGTTGCATCACTTGTTAAATAAGATAGAAAGAAATTCAAAATGAAAGTAAGTCTTTTCAGTAGTGCAGGATATACGAGCAAAGTTATGAGGTTTTATTTTAGGGAGTACTTGCTCAGAGTAAATCGAGATATGTCAATATTCACTTTTCAACCAAGTAATTCAAATTATTCATATTTATAAATATCTGTATTTATTGATTTTTTCCTTTTTGACTGATGCTTGCTTTTGTGGTTCAAACTTTTAAAAACTTCTTCAGTATTATTCATGATAAATAGTTCAAAAATTTTTATACTTTTAACTTTTTTATACTTTTTATAAAAGTATTTTTTTATACTTTTAACTTTTTGTAATCATTATAGTAAATAAATAATACATTTGTGTTTTGAAGTGAGTCTAATACTGACATAGTTTTTGTGTTTATTATAAATAAAATTGAGTATCTAAATATCTAATAAAGCATTAAGGAAATGTGAGTAAATAATCTTAGTATATTGTTGTTGTTCAGCCACTGAACCCTGTCAGACTCTTTGTGACCCTATGGACTATTCCAGGCTCCTGCGTCCTCCACTATCACTGGGAGTTTGCTCCTGTCCATTGAGTCAGTGACGCTATCTCACCACCTCATCCTCTATTGCCCCCTTCTTTTGCTTTCAGTCTTTCCCAGCATCAAGGTATTTTCTAACGAGTCAGCTCTTTGCATCAGGTGGCCAGAGTATTAGAGCCTCAGCATCATTTAGGGTTGATTTCCTTTAGGATAGACTGATTTGATCTCCTTGCAGTCTAAGAGACTCAAAGTATATATAGTATTAATATAATATTTTGAAATGCTTCAGTTACATGTAGTAAATAACTTCTAAAATACTAATTTTTATGTAAACTTAAAGATAATTTTTTGTAAATGAAAGAAAAAGTTGAAACAAACTGAAATATGACAAGAGTATAAAGTTAAATGTTCTTATAAAATCAATGGTTTTTCTTTTTTGGAATTTCTTTTTCTTCTAATTCAAATTGTTCCTGTCTTTAGACATGCTAAAATGCATCTAAAGAATTAATACATCACCTAGCAATTTATTAGATGCCTACTGTATTGATTTTGTTTTGTCGCTATAACAAATTGTCAAAATTTTAGTGGCTCAAAGCAGCCACTAAAACTGATTTATTATCTAAAAATTTTGGAAAGAAGGTGCCTGAAAATGGATTTCACTAGGCTTAAATCATGAGTGGGCATGCCGTGCTTCTTTCTGGAGCATTTTGGAGAGAAACACTCCTTCCCTCCCTTTGCTTCTAGAGGATGATCCCCTTTCAGCAACAGCAAGTGATCCGTGCTTCCATTGTAAAATCTTCTCTAATGATCTGCTTCCCTCTTAAAAAACATTTGTGATTACATTGGGCCCTTCCACATATTCTCAAATAATTGTTCACCTAAAGATCCCAAATTTAGTCAATTTTTCCCATATTAAAAATTCCAGAAGATTAGGATATAGATGTCTTTGGAAGTCATTATTCTATGCACCTACTGTAAAGAATACTTGATACATAAGTGAAAACAAAAGTGAAGTGGTCTATAGAACTTGAACACCAGAGAACACTGCAAATATTAAAAATAGAATATTAGTAATGAGAGTAAGATATATGGGTTAAATTTCCAAATATATTCGGAACTCAGATCTCGATGTTACTTTAAATATTTTTTAAATATTTTATCTTCAGAGCTGTTTGTGATCTAAAGAGAGAACCCCAAGATTTGTGAATATTGCCCTCATTGCAAAGTGGAGAATGGAGTGAAGACACGGCAGAGCTAATACTGTTACAGCTATAAATGGTTGATTTAGCACATGCAAGTATTCACTATAAAATGAACAAGTTTGCTAATTTTTTAGAGAAAAAAATTCAAGAAATGTTAAAAATGAAAGCATTATGCAATATTCATTTTAGGGAGTGTGAAACTAAATAGCACAAATATCTGATGAGAGCTGCCAGATATTATTAAGAGTCAGTAGTCAGTAAGCATTACCTTGTATCATCATTGTTATAAAGCTTTCTTTAATAGTATCTATCAGCTTGAGTTTAAGACAGGGTCATACAGCTATGTTAAAAATAATCTTGCAATGAAATTTATAATGTATACATAAAAAAATGGTTGAAGTAAATAGATTCTGCAAGCTTAGCTGAGTGCAAGGAAGCAAAGACAGCTAGGTTCCTATGGATACAAAAAAAAAAAAAAAAAAAAGAGAAGGAAGAGCATCAGTTCCAGTGAGACTCAAGATATTTGCATTAGGAGTAATCACCAAGGAATTTGAATTAGTAGGAGGCTGTTCTTACAGAACATAGTTTACAACTCATATTCTGAATGACATAAGATTGTCAATTTAAACATTCTATTATGAAGTCAAAAAATGGGATAGAAAGGAGAGTGTAAAGATTAAATAAAGATATTAAACTAAGAAACTGGATGCTTAAAGTTTCAATATCTAGTGGAGAAATATGTTGCCATTTATATCTCTCTCACTAGTTCTAGCATAATAAAATAAATAAAGCTGTTTTTTTTTAAATTACATCATCTTTTCTGGATTATCCTTCTTTTATTCTCATTCTGAATGCTCACTCAATCCCTTTCCCTGCCCACACTGAAAAATCTATTTCATAATTTGAAATATTTGCATTTATATTTATTTTTATATCTAAGACTTAAAAAAATGTTTGTACGCATAGTTAGATGCCTCCTTTTTCCCCGAGTAGCTAATTTAATATATCTCTATTAAAGCATATTCAAGGAAGTAGTTGACCTTTTAGTAAAATGTCTAAAATACAATTTGACCTGTAGGTTCCCCTGGTTTTCTTTGATCTTTCACCTACAGATTTTCTGACTTATCCCCTTTTATCAGGAAAATGGAATACAAAAATAATAGGTGGATAAGTAGAAACAGTTCAAAAAATGTCAGCAAATCTCCTAGTTTTTTTTACCAACCAGGAACACAGAGGAGGAGTAAGTTTCCTGTAGAGGATAGGGTTATTGGATAAGGGAGAAGATTCATGGAGGTCAGTTAAGAATAGGCAGTAAATCCAAACAGATAGAGTTAAGGAGGTTTCATCAATCAGTATGTATAAAGTAAATGGCAAATGATTTGTTAGCACAATAAAGACTTATAGGATGTCAGAGGAAGATTTTTTATTTTAGTTACAAAAATGTCACAGAGAAAATAGGACCTGAGTGCTATATGGAAGGAAAGCTCCACTGAGTGGGTTTTGTGTGTGGGGAATGACATATTTACCATGATTACATCTTGGTATATGCTGCATTATTTTTTATTTTCACTGATTAATACATTACAGAAGGTGAACTATTAAAAACTGCTCCATCGTACTATATGAATCTACATTTTGATATTGTTCATATATTTGAGAATTTTGTGGCTAGTATCTTCTCAAGTTATTATATTATTTTTACATAAATTTTGCTTACTTCGTGCCAGAATATGATCTTCCTTAAAAAAATCTACCTTACCTTTATATTTTATAAAAAACATTTATTGAAAAATTATTTGGAAAATTTACAGATATTATTTTGGTTTTATGCCTTTAATTTCATGTAGGTCAGGTAACTGATGATTAAGAAAGTATTATGATGATAATGAACTTACCTGATGTTTCCTAGGTAGTTATAGCAAGAATAAGTACTAAAATCCTATATTATTTGAAATTAATGTAGACATCTTCAGGATCAGAGTCATTTTTTTCCTATATGGAATTCATTTCCTTTTTTAAGAGTTACTCCTCACTATTGGAAGTATATCTGAGCTCCAAGCCCCAAAGACTTTAGTTCAAGTTCTCGAGCTGTCATTTAATAGTCTTCTAAGGTTAAATTAGTTATTTTCTCAGAGTTCCACTTGCTTTATTTATAAAAAATCAACAGTGATGATTTTTATATGAGTGATGATATTTATAAAAAATCAACAGCAGTCATCATGGAAGTGAAAAGCACAACCATCATGCTTCACAATATATTAATATAAGATATAAAACATCTAAGAAACTTAATATTCATATCTACACAAAATGCATACTTTCTCTGGAGGCAAATAACTGGTAACCTATACTGTGATCATGGGACCTTTTAGTGAGCAAAACATAACAAAATTGAAAGCTGGTTATAAAATTTTCTTAGTGTAACATAGTTGTCTACAACAAATAGAATCATTTACCACTTTGACCAGATACACTATTTTATTCAGTTTATTTCTTCAGGTATGGCAGATAGTTGATAAAAAAAAATCCATTGTTTGGATGGATTTAAATAATCTGTCTCTCTCAATATATATATACATAAATACATATACATATATATTTTTTCATTTCCACAGTTACCTGAGGACTTGACAGTAATACTTGACACTTTACTATAAAAAAAAATGGGTAATTTTAAAATAGGAAATGCCTAGTTAAATTAATGGTGAGCCATAAAAAATTAACAAAGTATACTTGAAAGAAAGGTCCAACCATGAAGTGCTAAATTTAGTACCTGGAAAAGGTTATAAAATGTTAGAAGTTTCAATATAAATATTAGACATAAGACCACACTTACGAACCAGATTCAGAGATCACCTAGTTCATAAATTTCAATTATAGAACATAGATAATAGCTTCTACAGCGTTATAGTACATTTCAGAACATCTTGATTTCTGAAGGCAGACTATTAATGTGTTTTGAGGAAAGAGGAAATAAAGGGGGAAATTGTACAAAGTAGTCTTTAGTTGCAAATAAGACAATAATATGCATGCATAGCTTGACATTAATAACAAGAACTAGACATCATTCAAGTTTGAAATTTGGGTCTACTGAAAAATGCCCAAGGCATGGTTTTTCCCTTATCCAGCCAGTATTTCTATAAACACTCAGCATATGTTCATAAGTTGCTTATAAATGGTGACCATAAGATATAGTTCAGTTCAGTTCAGTCGCTCAGTCGTGTCCGACTCTTTGTGACCCCATGAATCGCAGCACTCCAGGCCTCCTTGTCCATCACCAACTCCCGGAGTTCACTCAAACTCACGGCCATCGAGTTGGTGATGCCATCCAGCCATCTTATCCTCTGTCGTCCCCTTCTCCTCCTGCCCCCAGTCCCTCCCAGCATCAGAGTCTTTTTCAATGAGTCAATTCTTCACAGGAGGTGGCCAAAGTACTGGAGTTTCAGCTTTAGCATCATTCCTTCCAAAGAATACCCAGGGCTGATATCCTTTAGAATGGACTGGTTGGATCTCTTTGCAGTCCAAGGGACTCTCAAGAGTCTTCTCCAACACCACAGTTCAAAAGTATCAATTCTTCAGCACTCAGCTTTCTTCACAGTCCAACTCTCACATCCATACATGACTACTGGAAAAACCATAGTCTTGACTAGGTGGACCTTTGCTGGCAAAGTAATGTTAGTATATTCTAAACTGTCAGAGAATGAGGAGCTTCCAAGAGCATGGGGGAAAAAATCTGTCTGAAAACTGAAGCGGTCTCTGCAGATGCTAAGTCGCTTCAGTTGTGTCCGACTCTGTGTAACCCCGAGGAAGGCAGCTCACCAGGCTTCTCTGTCCACGGATTCTCTAGGCAAGAATACTAGGGTGGGTTGCCATTTCCTTCTCCAATGAATGCATGCATGCTAAGGAAGTGATCTCTAGCCTGATAAAATTGTTACTCTTTCAACCATCAGTCACCATACAGAGTAACAAATCCACATGGGTAATTTGTAAACCATAGATTCATAAAATTGTCATTATGTTCTATCTCCCTTGTCCTAGCAAACTAGGCTTCTTCTGACTGTATCTCTTGGCATCTTTCTGTCAAAATATCATTGTGTCATCTGTGAAAATCAATGTGAGAATTAGAAATGAAATAAAATGTAGTGAGCAAACAGATTTGCAGAGACATAACAAAAGATTAAAATAAATAGTAGTACCAGAATATAAGAAGACAGAACAATGTTTTTTACTGGGCCTTCAAAATTTGGTGTTTGGTGATGGAAGAAGAAATATTTCACTGGAGCATTTTTCACTCTGATTCGAGTCACTAATTCCTCATACTAACCTATATGATGTACTGTGAATTATGCAAACTTTGTTTCTCTGGTTATTTTTTTGGTTCTATGAAAATAACAGGGATACTTACAGTCTTCCAGAAGAAATGGGCACAGAAAAATTAATATATTATTTCAAAAATTTGACTTTTGGAACATATTCTGCTTGACAATTATGAGTTAAAAATTACAAAGATGCTAGTTATTAGTTTTATTATGATTTATGGTACAATTAACTGGTTATTGGAAATTTGGATCATTGGAATCCTGTGATACATGGCATCTGTCTTAAGGCTTTGTAAAAATTGGAATTTCACACCAAATGTTCTTGTGACAAAAGATACAAAATGACAGAAGTCCTCATGTGTCTATCTAATATGTTCTGTGACCAACCTATCCTAGCTTTTAGCTCAAGAGTGTTAAAGCCAGGTGGCAAGTGCTCTCACAGCTTTTTAAAGTAATTGATCTGTGTCCATCAAATGTGTAGCTTTGGTTTCCAACATTCCCTTTAGCAATAGATTGATAATTTGCACCACAGATTTCCTTTAACAGGGATGCCCTAATGGCTTTTCATTGTCTGACTTGTGTCTACTTAAGAGTTTCCATAGAGCATTTACTATACATGGAATCAAGCAGGTTATTCCTATCATGTATCCTAGAATTCCAGCCAGGGCTTTGCCACAATGTCAGGTCAATCCCTGCTCCCAAAGCTAGTTACTTGATTATAGTGTTGTAAGGGCAAGTCTTGGATTGTAGTGTTTATGCATATATGGCTCAGTATATCCTGGCTGATGTGGAACAACACTGGTTGTAAATCAGGAAAGGAGGAGGTCAAGGCTGCATATGGTAACCTTGCTTATTTAACTTGTATATAGAGCACATCACATGAAATGTGGGGCTGGATGAAGCACAAGCTGGAATCAAGATTGTTGGTAAAAAAATACCCATAACCTCAAATACACAGATGACAACACTCTTATGGCACAAAGTGAAGAAGAACTAAACAGCCTTTTGAAGAAAGTACAGCACACCAGGCCTCCCTATCCATCACCAACTTCTGGAGTTTACTCAAATCATGTCCATTGTGTTGATGATGTCATCCAACCATCTCTGTTGTCCCCTTCTCCTCCTGCCTTCAATCTTTCCCAGCATCAGGGTCTTTTCAAATGAGTCAGTTCTTTGCATCAGATGGCCGAAGTATTGTAGTTTCAGCTTCAGCATCAGTCCTTCTAATGAATATTCAGGGTTGATTTCCTTTAGGATGGACTGGCTGGATCTCCTTGCAATCCAAAGGATTCTCAAGAGTCTTCTCCAACACCACAGTTAAAAAGCATTAATTCTTCAGTGCTCAGTTTTCTTTATAGTTTGACCCCAGGTAAATAATAGAGCAGGAACACAGCCCCATCCATCAATAAAAAGTTGGATAAAAGATGTACCAAGCATGGCCCCAGCCATCAAGACCCAGTTTCCCCCTCAGTCAGTCTCTCCCATCAAGAAGTTTCCATTAACCTCTTATCCTTTTCCATCAAGGGCAGACAGACTGAAAACTACAATCACAAAAAACTAACAGTCTGATCACATGGAACACAGCCTTGTCTAACTCAGCAAAACTATGAGCCATGCTGTGTAGGGCCACCCAAGACAGACGCATCATGGTGGAGAGCTCTGACAAAATGTGGTCCACTGGAGAAGGGAATGGCAAACCACTTCAGTATTCTTTCCTTGAGAAGCCCATGAACAGTATGAAAAGGCAAAAAGATAGGACATTGAAAGCTGAACTTGCTAGGTTGGTAGGTGTCCAATATGCTACTGGAGATCAGTGGAGAAATAACTCTAGAAAGAATGAAAAGACAGAGACAAAGCAAGAACAACACCCAGTTATGGATGGGACTGATGATGGAAATAAAGTCCAATACTGTAAAGAGCAATATTGCATAGGAACCTGGAATGTTAGGTCCATGAATCAAGGCAAATTGGAAGTGGTCAAACAGGAGATGACAAGAGTGAACACCAATATTTTAGGAATCAGCAAACTAAAATGGACTGGAATGGGTGAATTTAACTCAGATGACCATTATATCAACTACTATGGGCAAGAATCCCTTAGAAGAAATGGTGTAGCCATCAGAGTCAAGAAAAGAGTCCAAAATGCAGTACTTGGATATAATCTCAAAAACAACAGAATGATTTCTGTTCATTTCCAAGGCAAATCATTAGATATCACAGTAGTCCAAGTCTATGCCCTGACCAGTAATACTGAAGAAGCCAAAATTGAACAGTTCTATGAAGATCTACAAGACCTTCTAGAACTAACACCCCAAAAGATGTCCTTTTCATTACAGCGGATGGAATGCAAAAGTAGGAAGTCGAGAAATGCCTGGAGTAACAAGCAAATTTGGCCTTGGAGTACAGAATGAAGCAGGGCAAAGGCTAATAAAGTTTAGCCAAGAGAACACACTGGTCATAGCAAACACTCACTTCCAACAACACAAGAGAAGACTCTACACATGGACATTACCAGATGGTCAATACTGAAATCAGATTGATTATATTCTGTGCAGTCAAACATGTAGAAGCTCTATATAGTCAGAAAAACAAGACTGGGAACTAACCATGTTTGGCTGAGATCATGAACTCCTTATTTCAAAATTCAGACTTAAATTGAATAAAGTAGGGAAAACCACTAGACCATTCAGGTAAGACCTAAATCAAATCGCTTCTGATTATATAGTGGAAGTGACAAATAGATTCAAGGGATTAGATCTGATAGACAGAGTACCTGATTAACTATGGACAGAGGTTCATGACATTAGCAGGAGGAAAAGATCAAGAACATCCCCAAGGAAAAGAAATGCAAAAAGGCAAAATGGTTGTGTGAGGAGGTCTTACAAATAGCTGTGAAAAGAGAAGTTAAAAGCCAAGGAGAAAAGGAAAGATATACCCATTTTAATGCAGAGTTCCAAAAAATAACAAGGAGAGATAAGAAAGCCTTCCTCAATGATCAATGCAAAGAAACAGAGGAAAACAACAGAATGGGAAACACTAGAACTCTCTTCTAGAAAATTAGAGATACCAAAGGAACATTTCATGCAAAGATGGGCATAATAAAGGACAGAAATTGGATGGACCTAACAGAAGAAGAAGATATTGAGAAGAGGTGGCAAGAATACACAGAAGAACTATACAAAAAAGATTGTCATGACCCAGAAAATCACGATGGTGTGATCACTCACCTAGAGCCAGACATCCTGGAATGCGAAGTCAAGTGGGCCTTAGGAAGTGTGACTGGGAACAAAGCCAATGGAGGTGATGGCATTCCAGTTGAGCTATTTCAAATCCTAAAAGATGATGCTGTGAAAGTGCTGCATTCAATATGCCAGCAAATTTCGAAAACAGCAGTGGCCACAGGACTGGAAAAGGTCAGTTTTCATTCCAATCCCAAAGAAAGGCAATGCCAAAGAATGCTCAAGCTACTGCACAATTGCATTCATCTAACACGCTATAAAAGTAATGCTCAAAATTCTCCAAGCCAGGCTTCAACAGTATGTGAACCATGAACTCCCAGATGTTCAAGCTGGTTTTAGAAAAGGCAGAGGAACCAGAGATCAAATGCCAACATCTGTTGGATCATTGAAAAAGCAAGAGAGTTCCAGAAAAGCATCTATTTCTGATTCATTGATTATGCCAAAGGCTTTTGACTGTGTGGATTATGAAAATGTGTGGAAAATTCTTCAAAAGATGGGAATACCAGACCACCTTACTTGCCTCCTGAGTAATCTGCACGCAGTTCAAGAAGCAATAGTTAGAACGACGTGGAATAACAGACTGGTTTCTGATCAGGAAGGAGTACATCAAGGCTGTATATTATCGCTCTGCTTATTTAACTTATGCAGAGTACATCACATGAAATGTGGGGCTGATGAAGCACAAGCTGGAATCAAGATTGCCAGGAGAAATATCAGTAACCTCAGATACACAGATTACACCACTGTTATGGCAGAAACTGAAGAAGAACTAAACAGCTTCTTGATGATTTGAATCAGGAAAGTAAAAAAGTTCACTTAAAACTCAATATTCAGAAAAATAAGATCATTGCATCTGGTCCCATCACTTTATGGCAAATAGACAGCAAAACAATGAATACAGTGAGATACTTCATTTTGGGGGGCTCCAAAATCACTGCAGATGGTGACTACAGCCATGAAATTAAAAGACACTTGCTCCTTGGAAGAAAAGCTATTACCAACCTAGACAGCATATTAAAAAGCAGAGGCATTACCAACAAAAACAGCTTCTTGATGATTTGAATCAGGAAAGTAAAAAAGTTCACTTAAAACTCAATATTCAGAAAAATAAGATCATTGCATCTGGTCCCATCACTTTATGGCAAATAGACAGCAAAACAATGAATACAGTGAGATACTTCATTTTGGGGGGCTCCAAAATCACTGCAGATGGTGACTACAGCCATGAAATTAAAAGACACTTGCTCCTTGGAAGAAAAGCTATTACCAACCTAGACAGCATATTAAAAAGCAGAGGCATTACCAACAAAGGTCAGTCTAGTTAAAGTTATGGTTTTTCCAATAGTCATGCATGGATGTGAGAGTTGGACTATATGGAAAGCTGAATGCTGAAGAATTTATGCTTTTGAACTGTGGTGTTGTGGAAGACTCTTGAGATTTCCTTGGACTACAAGCAGCTCCATCCACTCCATCTTAAAGGAAATTGGTCCTGAATATTCATTGGAGGACTGATGCTAAAGCTGAAACTGCAATACTTTGGCCACCTGATGCGAAGAACTTACTCATTTGAAAAGACCTTGATGCTGGGAAAAAGTGAAGGTGGGAGGACAAGGGGCAATAGAGGATGAGATGGTTAGCTGGCATTACTGATGTGTTGGGCATGAGTTTGAGTAGGCTCTGCGAGTTGGTGATGGACAGGGAAGCCTATTGTGCTGCAGTCCATGGGATCACAAAGAGTCGGACATGACTGAGCGACTGAATTGACTGACTGATCCTGGCTGAAATTGCTTTTCCTAGCACTGCACAATTGTTACTGACACAGTCAATACTTTGAGAGCATTCCAGAAATAGAAGTATCATTATTAACTAAGAGAAAATTCCAACTATGATAAGTCAATTTATAAAATGAAGAATTTAGAGTTTTGCATAATACTCTGGTCATATATATTAATTTTTACAGGATTAGTTACACTGGTGATAGCTTTACACAAACCTAAAGTAATATGCACAACTGTATCTATATTCCAGAAACACTGTGGGAGTTCCACAAAACTATGGGAGTTTCAGTTCAGTTCAGTTCAGTCACTCAGTCATGTCCGACTCTTTGCAACTCCATGAATGGCAGCACGCCAGGCCTCCCTGTCCATCACCATCTCCCAGAGTTCACTCAGACTCACATCCATTGAGTCTGTGATGCCATCCAGACATCTCATCCTTGGTCGTCCCCTTCTCCTCCTGCCCCCAATCCCTCCCAGCATTATGGTCTTTTCCAATGAGTCAACTCTTCGCATCAGGTGGCCAAACTACTGGAGCTTCAGCTTTAGCATCATTCCTTCCAAAGAAATCCCAGGGTTGATCTCCTTCAGAATGGACTAGTTGAATCTCCTTGCACTCCAAGGGACTCTCAAGAGTCTTCTCCAACACCACAGTTCAAAAGCATCAATTCTTCTGCACTCAACCTTCTTCACAGTCCAACTCTCACATCCATACATGACCACTGGA
>SJXQ01011658.1:295149-331510 GCA_006408695.1 Aepyceros melampus
TTCCTGCCTGTTACCCTCCCAGTTGCTCAGTAGTTTCCTACTCTTTGCAACCCCTGGACTGCAGCCTGCCAGGATCCTCTGTCCATGGGATTCTCCAGGCAAGAATACTGGAGTGGGTTGCTATGCCCTCCTCCAGGGATCTTCCCAACCCAGGGTTCAAACCCAGGTCTCCTGCATTGCAAGTGGATTCTTTACTGTCTGAGCCACCAGGGAAGGGAATTTGATGAGGAATTGATATCACAGTGAAAATATATACAAGCATGTTGCAAATGGATGGGAGACATCAAGACACAGAGGGGATTAACTCAATGGTCTTTAAGCAAAGAAAATACATGGGAAACAATATTGAGTTACACTATGGTCTAATAATCAGAGTGAATATAAATGATTTTAGAGAATACAAAGGTCAAATAAGCAAGAAAATGCTAATTGGTAACATTACATAAATAATGTAGAGATCAAGAAAGCACCATTATTAAAGTGAGCAAAATCATATCAAATCAGAATTCTATACTCACCATCAATATTGCCCCCAATAAAGAAGTTTTTAAAAAATGTAAAGTGAAACATTTCCTTGTTAGCAGCCTTGAATAGATAGACTACTAGAGTGAGTTATGAAGTACAAAGGAAAATAATATCAGATTGAAAACCAGAAATGCAGAAGGAAATGAAGATAAAAGGAAAGAATAGTTTAGAAATAAACGTAAATAAATTTTGCTTTATAAAGAAATTCTAGAACTATCTCATGGAAAATAAAATACATGCAGAATTAAGATGCATGACAACAGTAATAGAAAAATCAGGAACGTTGAAATGGTATTAGCATTTAGGAGAGGTGATAAAAGCAATTAATTTTATTATTCTATATTAAGTAAAGGTTTCAGAATTTGACCACTAAAGTAACTGCAGAAGTTTTGCATATGATTGGAACTAACAAGTTTATAGCAGGAAAATGGAATAAAAAATAATTAAATCATTGAAATAAATCAATGAAATAAAGAGAAGGGTCAAAGAGTCAGCAAGGAGTAGGATGATTGAAATAATACCAGTTGTTGCTGCTCAGTCACTCAGTCATGTCCCACTCTTTGCCAGTCATAGCTTTCTTTTCAAGGAGCAAGTGTATTTTCATTTTATGGCTATAGTCTCTGTCTCCAGTCATTTTGGAACTCAAGAAAAGAAAATCTGTCACTACTTCCAATTTTCCCCTTTCAATTTGTCATGAAGTGATGAGATCAGAGGGCTTGATCTTAGTTTTTGTATATTGAGTTTTATACCAACTTTTTCACTTTCCTCTTTAACCCTCAATGAAGCTATGAACAATGCCATGCAGGGCCACCCAAGACAGATGAATCATACTGAAGAGTTATGAGAAAACATAACTCCACTGGAGGAGGGAATGACAAGCAACTACAGTATTCTTGTGGAGAGAACCCCATGAACAGTATGAAAGGGCAAAAAGATATGAAGCCACAAGATGAGCCCACCCCACCCCCCACCTAGGTCAGAAGATGTCCAATATACTACTGGGGAAGAGCAGAGGGGAGTTATCTATAGCTCCAGAAAGAATAAAGCAGATGGACCAAAACAGAGCTGATGTTCTGTTGTGGATGTGTCTGGTGGTGAAAGCAAAGCCTGATGCTGTAAAGAACAACGTTACATAGTAATTTGGAATGTTAGGTCCTTGGATCAAGACGTTGTCAAGCAGGAGATGGCAAGAGTGAACATCAACATTTTAGTCAGTGAACTAAAATGGATGGGAATGGTTGAATTTAATTCAGATGACCATTATATCTACTACTGAGGACAAGAATCCCTTAGAAGAAATGGAATAGGGGATGGATGGCCTGGCAGCAGAATTTTTGGAGCAGACTCTCAATTTAATGCCTACAATGAAAAGATGAAGAAAGTTGAGAAAAAGACTGAGTAAACACCTCATATAAACCTTCCAGAAAATATGCATTTCCTGAATTGAAGCTAGTAGCTATCATTGCTTCTGGGGAGCAGAAATATACCTATGACCTGGCCACTAAGTGATTAAAAAGAATATTAACAACGTTTAATTAATTTCTTAGTGGGAGCTTTCATATATTTAAATACAGTTTTCCTGAGGAAGTTTAAGGGCCATTTGGTAATCTTACAAAAAGGATTTAAGTAATGGAAGGAGTATTAACTAAAGTCTTTCTCCCAACATTGTACCATAGGCCTGAAGCCAAAATTGGTCTTTAAACCTTTTAAATATATAGTGGCCATTTCAGGAACTCTTGGTGGTGGTGTGGGCCTTCTATTGAACTTTAAATACCTTTTCAGAATTTGCATAAAAGTCAAATGCCATGGATTGAACTATACCAGTCTGTACAGTATGGAGTGAGTGCCGAATCCAGAATAGCCAGGGCCAGGAATTTCTTCTTATCTGGAGCTGACCACTTTGAAGTGACTCTTTGGAAAGTCCTTTTTGATTACAATGTACCACTGTTATCTATAAATTAAGGCATTTATGAATTGATGTAAGACTATTTTAGTCTAAAGCTTTTCAGGTTACTTGGACTTTTTTTTTTTATCTTACAGTATGGAGTGAGTGCCGAATCCAGAATAGCCAGGGCCAGGAATTTCTTCTTATCTGGAGCTGACCACTTTGAAGTGACTCTTTGGAAAGTCCTTTTTGATTACAATGTACCACTGTTATCTATAAATTAAGGCATTTATGAATTGATGTAAGACTATTTTAGTCTAAAGCTTTTCAGGTTACTTGGACTTTTTTTTTTTTATTGAGCTCTATTTCTGCTATTTACCCTTTCATTTTTGTATATCAAGTTTTCTTTGTATTAAAGCAGCGTCCTGAAACTGTGTACTGACTTGCTGTATTTGCACATAGAGCTATTGAAATAAATGTGATTTGTTTGATTTAAAAAAAAAAGGAAGAAGAAATGGAATAGCTCTCATAATCAACAAGAGTATGAAATGCAGTGCTTGGGTATAATCTCAAAAATGACATAATGATCTAGTTTCGTTTCCAAAGCAGACCATCCAACATCATGGGAATCTCAATCTATGCTCCAAGTGCTAATGCTGAAGAAGCTGAAGCTAACTGGCTCTCTGAAGACCTACAAGACCTTCTAAACTAAGAGCAAAAAAAAAAGATATCCTTTTCATTACAGGGGACTGGGATGCAAAAGTAGGAAGTCAGTCAAGAGATACCTGGAGTAATAGGCAAGTTTGGTCTTGGAGTACAAAATGAAGCAGGGCAAAGACTAACAGTTTTGTCAAGGGAATACACGGGTCATAGCAAATAACCTTTGCCAATAACACAAGAGACAACTTTACACATGGACATCCTCTAGCAGTCAATACCAAAATCAGGTAGATTATATTTTTTACGGCCAATGATAGAGAAGTTCTATGCAGTCAGCAAAAACAAAACCTGGAGCTGACTGTGGCTCAGATCATGAACTCCTAATTGCAAAATTCAGGCTTACATTGAGTAAAGTAGGGAAAACCACTGGACCATTCAGACAGGATCTATCAAATCCATTTGGTAGTGGAGGTGATGAATAAATTCAAAGGATTAGGTCTAATAGACAGAGTCCTGAAAACCTATAGACAGAGGTTCATAGCACTGCAGAGTAATCAATGACCACAACCAACCCCAAGAAAGAGAAATGCAAGAAGGTAAAGTTGTTGTCTGAGGAGGCTTTACAAATACCTGAGGAAAGAAGAGAAGCAAAATGCAAACAAGAATGGATTAGATATACCCAAAGAAGAACAATGCTAAGACATAGAGGCAAACGATAGAATGGATAAAGTTAGAGATCTCTTAAAGAAAATTTGAGATATCAAGGGACAATTTCATGCAAGGATGGGCATGATAAAGGACAGAAATGGCAAGGACCTAACAGAAGGAGAAGAGATTAAGAAGAGGAGGCAAGAATACACAGAAGAACTACACAAAAAAAGTCTTAATGACTGGGATAAACTCAATGGTGTGGTCACTCACCTAGAGCCAGGCACCTTGGAATGTAAAGTCAAGTGAGGCTTAGGAAACATCACTATGAACAAAGATAGTGCTAAGTAAGTGAGTAAGTGAAGTCACTCAGTCGTGTCCGACTCTTTGCAACCCCATGGACAGAGAAGTCCATGGGATTCTCCAGGCAAGAGTACTGGAGTGGATTGCCATTCCCTTCTCCAGGGGATCTTCCCAACCCGGGGATCAAACCCGGGTCTCCTGCATTGTAGACAGACACTTTACCGTCTGAGCCACCAGGGAAGTCAAGGGAATTCCAGATGAGCTATTTCAAATCCTAAAAGATGATGCTATTAAAGTGCTGCACTCAATACACTATTAAATTTGGAAAACTCAGCAGTGGCCACAGGACTAAAAAAAGGTTTGTTTTCATTCCAATCCCAAAGAATTGTACAATGCCAAAGAATGTTCAAACTATTGTACAATTGTGCTCATTTCACATGCTAGTAAGGTTATTCTCAAGATACTTCAAGCTAGACTTTAGCAGTACATGAATGGGGAACTTCCAGATGTACAAGCTGGGTTTAGAAAAGGCAGAGGAACCAGATGTCAAATTGCCAACATTCGTTGGATCAGAGAAAGCACAGAATTCTGGAAAAACATCTGCTTTATTGACTAAAATAAGCCTTTGACTCTGTAGATTGCAACAAACGGTGGAAAAGTCTCAAAGTGATGGGAATACCTGACTACCTTACCTGTCTCCTGAGAAACCTGTATGTGGGCCAAGAAACAACAGTTAGAACCTTATCTGGAACAGCTGACTGGTTCTAAATCAGGAAAGGAGTAAAACAAGCTGATATTGTTATCTGTTTATTTATCTTATATGCAGAGTACATCATGCAAAATACTGAGTTGGATGAATCACAAGTTGGAATCAAGATTATTGGGAAAAATGTCAACCTCAGATATGCAGATGGATACCGCTCTAATGGCAGAAAGTGAAGCTAAAAAGTCATCTCAGATTTACCTGTTGTTAGGTGAAATGTCAACGTACAAAACATTCAGTTCTTATTAATGACTTTGTATTATAGATGTCATAGACTTGTTAGTAAATATGTTTAACAGTCTTTTATTTAAACATTGAAACAAGCTGTAGTTTGTTTCTTGATAAACATTAATTGTATGGAAATTTTAGCTTATAGAAATGTCCATAACTAATTGTGTAGAAAGTGTCCATAAAAATGGAAACATCAAAATTTTGAAAGTGGAAATAACATCTCCACTCACAACATTAAATTTTTCATATAGTATTTCATATTATTCAATAGTATCTAATATTGCCAATAGCGCCAAATTCCTGTATTTGTAGATAAAAATTTAAGACTCTCTCTGATCCCTTTGATCTGAGATATAGGGTGTGTCCTCTGGATTGGGTTATCCTGTGATTGAGTTGTTCACTCTCTTCCCATGTAAAAGCAGAATCAGAGACAGACATCAGTGTGCTTTCTGGCAAGGCTCAGGCTTGCTGCCTCTCAGCAGTGAGTCAGGAGAAGCTCTGGAAGCTCTTAGAAGATGAGGGAACCTGCATTGACCAGATTTCTAAGCCAACTTCTTCTGGTGTGTGTGGAATCCATATTGTTGGCAAGAGTATTCATTAGGATGCTTTTTCTTGTTTAAAATCTCAGTAAGCAGAATTTAGCTCTTGAAATAAGAAGATACCTGGTAGCTCAGTGGTAAAGAATTTGCCTGCCAATAGGAGATGACAGAGACTCTGGTTTTATCCCTGGATCAGGAAGATCCCGGGAGAAGGAAATGGCAACCCAATCCAGAAAATCCCATGGACAGAGCAGCCTGTCAGGCTACATTCCATGGGGTTGCAGAGAATTGGATACCACTTAGCAACTAAACAACTTTTCTTATTGAAAGTTATTTCCCAGGTTTTAAGGTTTCGACATTACTTAGTTTATGACCCTTTTCTCTCCCCAAGATGAAAATAATCTAAGCACTGAATTGGTTAAGTTAAATTCCAAGTCTTGGGTTTTAGCAAACAACTCAGCATATAAGGGCTGATGGATAAATAAGCAGATCAAGTCATTTTTCTATCAAACATTCCATTATATCTTGACTAATGTAAGAGTTGGTCTAATGATAATGTCAGGAAAACAGGAATAAAATGAGGTTTATGGTTTCCCTTTAAAAATATCTTTAGGAGACAGAAATGTGAGATTTCAAGGAAAGGAGCCTCATCAGGCAGTTTATAATTTAAATAGATGATTAGTGTGATGAGTCTCATAATGGATCTCAGAGAGAAAGGGTTGAAATCTTAGTGGCAACTGATTGCAATTTAGCACAAAAGAGATAAACTCATTTTATAATTGTAGTTGTGTGAATTTGTTAGAAAAACTTGGAAAGTGCTTTTTGGAGTGTGCATAGTTTCTCAAAAAAAAAGATATTTGTGCTCCTTGGAAAGCCAAAACAATAAGTGATTATATCCAAGAAAATATTAAATTTCTCTGTCTTCATTCAGTAGTCAACTTACTGAGAAAGGTAATCAAAGATAAGTAGATAATATTACACATAAAATTAAAAATTGACAAAGAGACAATGTAAGATTTATTTTGATATGGCATCAGGAAAAGTCATTCTGTGGAAATGGTACTTTGTAGATCAAATGAAAGGTGCCCACGAATATTGAAAAGTTGGGAAGCTTCAGGTAGATTCTGAAGGTTAAATAGTTGGCTAATTGGCATAAAAGTGTGGAATGGTAGGGTGTCCAGAGTGCCATTCAGGGTTAGACAGGATATTAGTTCCAACAAGTGAGTTTATGGGGACATTGAGATAAAGATGAATTATTTGGGGGAACTGGTTGATTCGGCTTGTGACCTGGTCACTGTGAGTTGAGTCATGAATATTATCACTTATGTAGTGGGTGGACAGATGGATATTTGCCTTTTAGGATTGAATTCAGATCAAGGAAACTGAGCATTTCGTGTTCACTAAGAATATTTGAAGCCAGGGAAATGGATGGGATTGCCTGGAAGGAGGTGTAGAAGTAGAACAGATGTGAAAGCAGGACCGATCTATAAGAAGCAAGAATCATTAAGTGAAATAAAAGAGAGGAGTAAGAGGAGGGGAAGAAGGGAGAAAATAGCTGCTTACAGTGGGAAGAAGGAACTTTATGAAGGGAATATGGCTTTTCTAAGTTATGTTATAAGCAGGAGAATATTTGAGGGAAGATGGGACTTGGGTTTGAAAGCAAAGTATCTGAGAGTTGAGAGGTACATGATCACACTGGAGGTGAGGTACAAAAGGATGATGAAAATTAGATAATTGTGTGTCTTAAAGGAAAGTAAAAGGAGAGATATCAAAAGTTTAATGTTTTGATATTTGAAGAATCCTGTGATCTCTGTCCAGGTGATGTTGGATTCAGGGGACCAGCATCTTTGTGGTTGACAGTGACAGGCATGGGAAAAGGAAAACATCCTCAAAGGAGGATGACTCGGGGAAAGTCTGGAATTGGTACTGGATGCTGACCTGGAGCTTTCTGTTCTTTGAATATCTGCTTGATGCCCCAGGATTCAGTTCTCAATGTGTGGTGCCTGTATTAGCAGTGTCACTATGCAACGGGAATGCTTGGAAATGCAATCTTTTGTCTCCACCCCAGACTACTGGCATTGAGAGCCAGAAGTCTGAGTTCTGCCAATCCACTGAAAAATGTAATGCACAGAGCAATTTGAGGTTCATTTCACTGGAGAGAGTGTGGTGTGGTTATCCAAACGTGCTGAGAACATTCTCTCTGACTGGCAGTGGTTTCATCCTCCATTTTGCTCACATTTTACATTTCATTTTGTTTTAAAAGGGGAGGCTCAAAAGAAATATGATGCCAAAAAAATTGGAGAAGAAAAGACAAGAGCTTTTAGCCAAAGCCAAGCAGGGACATCATGAGAGATCTGTACTTCCTCTGAGGCTGACCAGATGCACTTTCCAAAAGCCAATCACAAAGATCACCTCCCTTCCTGGCGATGTGGTCAGGCACTGTCGATGAGAGGGGACCCCGGGAGAAGCTGCAGCAAGTCTGTGCATTCAGGAGGCTGCAGGAGCTTCAGGCCTACAGCCCTAAAGGAGAGCCTTTCAGGACCTTGGACAGCACAAATGTTTTGTGAGTAATTGCTGGCTCTGCACACCAGCCCTGAGCCCATCACTGCTGAGTCTTCTGACAAGACAGAGTTGGAACCAAGATTGGGACTTTTCCTCCCACAGGTCCTCTGCAGATGGCCAGTAACAGATATAGATATTTGCCAACAGTCTCAGATAGTGAAGACAGCAAGGGAGAGATTGGTTATGGCCTTGAGGGCAGACAGACTTGCCAAGAATGTTCTTGAGAACTAAAGAAAAAATAGGAGAAGATTGTCTTGTAGAAACCGAGTGGTTTCTGGGAAGTGGTTCACAGCGAGTGGGGGTGGGGACAGTCCTCTGGTCCACTTGCCACTTTCACTGTCAACTGGTTTCTGAACTAAGATGCTTTGTTATATTAACTTTGTACGCTATTAAATGCTTAGTAGACAAAACAAGAGGCATAAAGGTTTTTGTGGATAAGAGATTGGGTTTCATGTGACAAGAGTAAGGATTTTTGCATATCTTTGAACACCTCAATTTCTGCTTGTCAGAATTTCTTTATTGAATTCTACAAAAGTAGTCTAGCTTGGGGAATTATTTAGTGTTTTTAGTTATTATTTTTCTTATATTCTTTATATTTAAGCAAGAAACAATCTATTCTAAAGAGATTGTTTTAAGCTTGCTTTTACTTCTCCTTTTTAACATGAGTTACTTCCTTTCTTTTTATCATTCCTGTGCCAAATGCTAAATCAAACAAAAGACATTTTACTGTAAATCAATTAGCACTTATGCTATGTGTTACATCCTAACTGTTACCTAAAAATTGTGTGTATTGTTTTTGAAGAATATTGACTATAGGTATGATGAAGATTGTAGACGTTTTATTCCTTTGTTTCCATCTGTATATAATGTAAGAGTCAGAAAAGAATATAGGCAACATCACAGGTTGTCTGAGGCAGGTTACTTTGCAAAGCAGTTCATTCGTTTAGCCTTTAGTACTTTAGAAACAGCACACATTTTTGTAAGCTTTATGCTTTCTTCCTTGGAGAAGGAAATGGCAACCCACTCCAGTGTTCTTGTCTGGAGAATCCCAGGGACAGGGGAGCCTGGTGGGCTACCGTCTATGGGGTCGCACAGAGTCGGACACGACTGAAGCGACTTAGCAGTAGCAGCAGCAGTCATTTTATAAAATCTTATTTATTTGTTTATTTTAGTTTTGGCTGCACTGAGTCTTCCATTGCTGCCCATCAGCTTTCTCTATCTGTGGAGAGCCGGGATAGTCCCTAGTTGTTGTGCCCAGGCGTCTCACTGTTGTGCCTTCTCTTGTTTCTCGGATTCACTGTTTCTAGCACATGGACTTAGTTGCTCCAGGGCATGTGGAATCAGGGATCAAACCCTCGTGCCCTGCATTGGCAGGCAGATTTTTAACCACTGGACCACCAGGGAAGTCCTACATGGGTATTCTTAAAAATTAGATTTGAATTTTGATTCTTAAGAAGGAACTTGTTTTTTTGGAAACATTTTTTGCTGAAAATGACTTGCCAGCAATCTTGCTGCCCTGACCAAAAGTAAGTCCAAGTCACCTCAATTTGTTCACCTCAGTGTTGGGCCCATCATAATTTGTCATTTTTCAAGAAACAATCATTGCTTATTCAATAAATAATTCATTTTACTTATAAACACTCCATTCAATAGACATCATAATTGTTTCCATTGAACACATAGAAGGTGAAATAAAGATGTCATGCTACAGAAGTCCCAGGGGGACAATATCAGGAAGGAAAATAATGACATTTTCTGGAATTCTTTGTACAATTTTGATAAAGTTGCTTTATCAGTAGAGAAGAGGGAAGGCTGATTCCAGAGGGCCAAAGAGGACTTCCCTGGTGGCTGAGATGGTAAACCATCTGCCTACAATGCAGAAGACCCAGGTTCAATCCCTGGGTTAGGAAGATCTCCTGGAGAAGGAAATGGCAACCCACTCTAGTATTCTTGTCTGGAAAATCCCGTGGATGAAGGAACCTGTTAGGCTACAGTCCATTGGGCCGCAAAGAGTTGGACACGACTGAGCAACCTCACTTTCACTAAAGAGTGACTGATAAATAGAAGGACAGAGAGTGAGCAGAAGTGGGCAGCTATGCCTTCTGGCAACAGGTTCTGGATTTAACTCTGCATAAGTCTGATAAGTTCTCCCCATTGCTGGTAGTACTTACTAAGATTTTCTTCTGTGATTTCAAAGTTCAAGACACCAGTAAATTTGTTCAGGTTCTCAAATTTTCTCCATCATGGATTTAGTTACTTCAGCCCAATTCTCCATAGCTGAGGGAGATGACAGAGATTTCAGGGATGGATGCAGACTGGACCTGTCCTGGCTCTGTGGTGAGAGCCTGTGCTGCTCCAGAAAACACCTCTAGGAGCACCTCCAGGGTGACCCAGCATTGCTGCTATGGCCTCTGAGCTCTGGCCACCCTTGAATCAATCTGGGCACCTTTCTGTCTTCCTGCAAAACATCGTTTGAACAGAGTGTGACAAAAGTAAAATATAAATATTTTATATTTCTAATATATTTTTATATATATTTATAGTTTATGTATATGAATTTATATATAATTTTATGTTATAAAAAATTTATATAGTATATATCATATATTATATATATGATAAAAATATTGATATTAATATAGATTATTGAGTATAATTATAATTTATCATTGTGATGTGATATAAATAAATATAAATATATGCTATGAAACATATATGGATTCACTATTTAATTCTAAAAGACATAAAAATTAGTTAATAATAATCATTCTCAAATGCTTCCCAAAAAAGCAAAAAAGAGGGCAGAATTTCTAACTTATTCTGTGAGGTCAGTATTAGCCTTATACTAAAGCCAGACAAAGACAATACAAAAAAGAAACAACAGATGAATATCCATCCTCATGAATACTAATAGAAATATCTTCAACAGAATACTAGCACATAGAATTTAGCAACATATTAAATGGATTTTGAATAGTAAACAAATGGGATTTTTTTCTGTCACAAGCTAATAATGGTCCTTTATATGAAAACCAACCAGTGTAACACAGCACATTTTAAAAATGATGGAAAAAGAAATTCATGATCATTACAATTGTTGCAGGAAAAGCATTTAAAAACTTCAATATCATTTCATGACAAAAGCACTCAAAAGCATAAGAATACAAGGAAACTTAAATAGAGGTCATGAAAAACCCATTGGTGACATCCTTCTTAATAAAATCTGAAAACATTTTTCTGTAAGATCATGAACTCAAGAGAAAGATGACTGCTTTTGTCACTTCTAGTCACCATAAGAAAGGAATTCCTGGCCAGAGGAACTAGGCAAAAAAAAAAAATATATATATATATATATATATATATATACCAAGGCATCCATATAAGGAAGGAAGATGTAAAATTATTTCTGTTAGAACATGACATGAACTTGTACATAAAATCCCTAAAGATTACACATCCACATTAACCATTCACAAAAGACACACACAAACACACACGCATGCACTTTCAGAAACAATTATAAGTGAATTCAGCAAAGTTGCAAGATATAAGTTAACATAAAAACCATTTGTATTCTATAGCATAAGACTAACAACACAAAAAGGAATAAAATTCTTTGAAAAAAACATAACCAATGAGGCAAAAGACCTGTACTCTGAAAACTACAAACACTTACTGAACAATATTAAAGGAGACATAAAAATGGAAAGACAACCCATGTCGTGAGTTGGAAGATTGATATTTTGCTAAATGACAATACAAACCAAAGTAACATACAGATTTTACTCAATCCTAAGAAATTCTGGCAACGTTTTTACACAAATAGGAAAATCTATCCTAAAATTCATTTGAAACCCCAAGGGACTTGGCCAAAACTGTCGGAGCCGCGTTAGGCATTACTGACAAAATGGAGGCATGGCCCCAACCCCCTCTCCTCATCCTGCAGGCATGGTCCCGGGATGAAGGAGTTAGGTCTTATAATTTTGACTTATTCTTTCCTTTCTTCAGTTGAGTTGGCTGGAAAGAATGTTAAGGTGCTTATTGTTCTTGAGAGAAACATGAGAAGGCACAAAGCCTTCTGCAGTTGTGCCCAGAGAATAATCCATAAAGTTAACCATTGTCATTTGTTCAAGGATCTTGACAAAGAACATTCCAGAATGAGCATGTAGGCCTCAGCTTGAGGCCATGGGAAGGATTGTTATCTGAGACCTGTTTGTGAGGGAAATGTTTATGGCAAAAGAAGTTTGCTGAGTTTAGGGTTTAGGAGTAATTAAGAATAGCTAGAAGCTAAAAGTTTAAGGAATGTTGTAGTGTTAGCATATTTTACTATAGCTTATAGAGATTAGGAATTTTAGAGATATTAATAGCTAGAAGTCTTTTTAGGAGATAGTGAGCTTAAGATACTAGGGGCAAACAGGATTTAGAACGATAAGAAATAAATTGAGGAATGTGGTATGCAGCCCAGACATAAGCATGAGTTACAACGTTCAGTTCAGTTCAGTTCAGTTGCTCAATTGTGTCCAACTCTTTGCAACCCCATGAATTGCAGCACGCCAGGCCTCCCTGTCCATCACCAACTCCTGGAGTTCACTCAGATGATGGACAGGGAGGCCTGGCGTGCTGCTATTCATGGGGTCGCAAAGTGTCTGACACGACTGAGCAACTGAACTGAACTGAGCTGAAATAATGAGGAAAGATAGCACAGCTACAGTGACACCTTCCTCCTTGCCCAGTTAGGACCACTGTATCACCTTCACACACAGACAGGCAGACATCGCTGTTTGCAATGCAAAGGGAATGGTCTTTGATCTCAGACAGAACAGCATTTGAATCATACCTCTAAATAGTTTCACACGTGTGTGCTCAGTCATGTCCAATGCTTTGCGATCCCATGGACTGCAGGCCGCCATCCTTTCTGTCCATGGGATTTCCCAGGCAAGAATACTGGAGTGGGTTGCTGTGCCCTACTCCAGGGGATTGAACCCGTGTCTCTTGTGCCTTATGCTTTGGCAGGTGGATTCTTTACCACTTGCACCACCTGGGAATCCCTCCTGTTAAATAGTTTCATAACCTTAAATAGACTACTAACCCATTCAGACTGGTTCCATATTGGGAAAAGGGTACATCAAGGCTGTATGTTGTCACCCTGCTTATTTAACTTATATGCAGAGTACATCATGCAAAATGCCAGGCTGGATGAAGCACAAGCTGGAATCAAGACTGCTTGGAGAAATATCAATAACCTCAGATATGCAGATAACATATAGTGAAGAAGAACTAAAGAGCTTCTTGATAAAAGTGTAAGAGGAGAGTGAAAAAGTTGGTTTAAAACTCAACATACAGAAAACTAAGATCATGGAATCCGGTCCCATCGCTTCATGGAAAATAGATGGGGAAACAATAGAAACAGTGACAGACTTTATTTTGGGAGGCTCCAAAATCACCACAGATGGTTACTACAGCCATGAAATTAAAAGATGCTTCTCCTGGAAGAAAAATTGTGACCAACCGAGACAGCATATTAAAAACAGGGACATTACTTTGCCAGCAAAGGTCCATTTAGTCAAAGCTATGATTTTTCCAGTAGTCATGTATGGATGTGAGAGTTGGACTATAAAGAAAGCTGAGCACTGAAGAATTGATGGCTTTGAACTGTGGTGTTGGAGAAGACTCTTGAGAGTCCCTTGGACAGCAAGGAGATCCAACCAGTTAATCCTCAAGGAGATCAGTCCTGGGTGTTCATTGGAAGGACTGCTGCTGAAGCCGAAACTCCAATACTTTGGTTACCTGATGTGAAGAACTGACTTATTGGAGAAGCCCTTGATGCTGGGAAAGATTGACGGCAAGAGGAGAAGGGGACGACAGAGAATGAGATGGTTGGATGGCATCACCAACTCGATGGACATGAGTTTGAGTAAACTCTGGCAGCTGGTAATGGACAAGGAAGCCTGGCGTGCTGCAGTCCATGAGATCACAAAGAATCAAACATGACTGAGTGACTGAACTGAACTGATCTGCACTGAACCCATTCAAAACCTTAGTTTTCTCACATTAAGAAAAATCAGGGGACTTCCCATGTGATTCAGTGGTTAAGAACCCACCTGCCAATAGAGGGGACACAGGTTTGATCCATGGTTGGGGAACTAAGATCCCACTTGCAGTGGAGCAACTAAGACACAGCCAAAAATAAATACTAAAAAAAAATCAGGGATTATAATACCTGCTGTATACAACCTAGATAGTATATTCAAAAGCAGAGACATTACTTTGCCGACTAAGGTCCGTCTAGTCAAGGCTATGATTTTTCCTGTGGTCATGTATGGATGTGAGAGTTGGACTGTGAAGAAGGCTGAGCGCAGAAGAATTGATGCTTTTGAACTGTGGTGTTGGAGAAGACTCTTGAGAGTCCCTTGGACTTCAAGGAGATCCAACCACTCCATTCTGAGGGAGATCAACCCTGGGATTTCTTTGGAAGGAATGATGCTAAAACTGAAGCTCCAGTACTTTGGCCACCTACAACCTAGATAGTATATTCAAAAGCAGAGACATTACTTTGCCGACTAAGGTCCGTCTAGTCAAGGCTATGGTTTTTCCTGTGGTCATGTATGGATGTGAGAGTTGGACTGTGAAGAAGGCTGAGCGCAGAAGAATTGATGCTTTTGAACTGTGGTGTTGGAGAAGACTCTTGAGAGTCCCTTGGACTTCAAGGAGATCCAACCACTCCATTCTGAGGGAGATCAACCCTGGGATTTCTTTGGAAGGAATGATGCTAAAACTGAAGCTCCAGTACTTTGGCCACCTCATGCGAAGAGCTGACTCATTGGAAAAGACCCTGATGCTGGGAGGGATTGGGGGCGGTGGAGAAGGGGACGACTGAGGATGAGATGGCTGGATGGCATCATGGACTCAATGGATGTGAGTCTGAGTGAACTCTGGGAGTTGGTGATGGACAGGGAGGCCTGGTGTGCTGCGATTCATGGGGTCGCAAAGAGTCGCACACGACTGAGCAACTGAACTGAACTGAACTGATACTATATGATGATTAAATTATATGATATCTGTGAAACAAGTATTAGGTGCCCAGTAACTATTTGTTGAATAAATGAGTATCAGGAAGAGATCAGACACTAGAACTTAACAGGCAAAAAGGAAAAAAGACAGAGACCTCATTCCTGCCCTCAGGCAAACTGGCCAAACTACCTCTCCTTCTGGACAAGACCTTAAACAGCTGTGAGACCTCAAATCCTTCTGGTATTTTCAAACTCCACTTGACCCACCATGATGTTGTCCACACCCTGGGGCTGGATTCCAGCCGGGCTGCCTGGACCTGGGCTAGACAGCTCTTAGTTACCTGCTCCAGGTCCCTCAGTTCTCAGCAGAGTGAACACCTAACATATGGATGTTAACTGCAATAATACTTTGGGTACGTTGTCTTCCTCCCTGTGACTCTGTAAGTTGTCCGCATTCCACAGAGAGAAGAATGGAAGCCCAGAGAAACTGTGTCATTTGACCAGATGATACAGCCAGAAGGAAGCAGAGTTAGGGTTCAAACTCAGATCCATCTGACCCTGGAGCCACCCTTCAACACTCCCTGATGTGGCCTCCAGCGCCTGAATCAGTCTTCCAGCCCATGGTGCCTGCCTTTGCTCCTCTGCTAGCCCTCGCCTCTCCGGGCTGACTCTCAGCCCCTTTCCATTGACAGAACTCCCAGCCCTAAGCCCTGGGCACAGCCGTCACCACCCGGGCCCGGGGCACAGCCGTCACCGCCCAGGCCCGGGGCACAGCCGTCACCACCCAGCCTGGGGCACAGCCGTCACCGCCCAGGCCCGGGGCACAGCCGTCACCACCCGGGCCCGGGGCACAGCCGTCACCACCCAGCCTGGGGCACAGCCGTCACCACCCGGGCCCGGGGCACAGCCATCACCACCCAGCCTGGGGCACAGCTGTCACCACCCAGCCTGGGGCACAGCTGTCACCACCCAGCCTGGGGCACAGCCGTCACCACCCGGGCCCGGGGCACAGCCGTCACCACCCAGCCTGGGGCACAGCCGTCACCACCCGGGCCCGGGGCACAGCCGTCACCACCCAGCCTGGGGCACAGCCGTCACCACCCGGGCCCGGGGCACAGCCGTCACCACCCAGCCTGGGGCACAGCCGTCACCACCCGGGCCCGGGGCACAGCCGTCACCACCCAGCCTGGGGCACAGCCGTCACCACCCGGGCCCGGGGCACAGCCGTCACCACCCAGCCTGGGGCACAGCCGTCACCACCCGGGCCCGGGGCACAGCCGTCACCACCCAGCCTGGGGCACAGCCGTCACCACCCGGGCCCGGGGCACAGCCGTCACCACCCAGCCTGGGGCACAGCCGTCACCACCCGGGCCCGGGGCACAGCCGTCACCACCCAGCCTGGGGCACAGCCGTCACCACCCGGGCCCGGGGCACAGCCGTCACCACCCAGCCTGGGGCACAGCCGTCACCACCCGGGCCCGGGGCACAGCCGTCACCACCCAGCCTGGGGCACAGCCGTCACCACCCGGGCCCGGGGCACAGCCGTCACCACCCAGGCCCGGGGCACAGCCGTCACCACCCGGGCCCGGGGCACAGCCGTCACCACCCAGCCTGGGGCACAGCCGTCACCACCCAGCCTGGGGCACAGCTGACAGCGCCCGGGCCCGGGGCACAGCCGTCACCACCCAGCCTGGGGCACAGCCGTCACCACCCAGCCTGGGGTACAGCCGTCACCGCCCCGGCCCGGGGCACAGCCGTCACCAGCTGGGATGCCACACAAATCACAGGACACCAACTTCTCTCACCTCTTGATGTAGCAGACGGGATGGGATTCTTCCGGTCCTCACCACTCATTCTCTTCAGGAAGGGGCTTCCTCAGTGATAGCCTTTGAATAAGCTCCTGCTTCCCCTTCCATTTGAAGAATGCATTTTTCTTCAGTCAGAGGGGGAAAGAATGTGTTCTGTCATGGGCTGTAATGGAACATACCCAACCCCCACCACGCGCCAGGATCCTACATCGAAGTCCTAATGCCCAGTATCTCAGAATATACTTGCAGATAGAGCCTCTAAATAAGTAATAAGTTTAAATGAGGACGGGACATATGTGTACCTATGGCTGATTCATATTATTGTTTGACAGAAACAATTATTCTTCAGTTAAAATTAAATATTTTTTTAAAGTTTAAACGAGGCTCCCAGGATGAGGCCTGATCCAATATGACTGTTGCTGCTGCTAAGTTGCTTCAGTCACGTCCGACTCTGTGTGACTTTATAGATGGCAGCCCACTAGGCTCCCCTGTCCCTGGGATTCTCCAGGCAAGAACACTGGAGAGGGTTGCCATTTCCTTCTCCTCCAATATGACTAGAGTTCTTATAAGAACAGAAAGATGTGGGCACAGGTACAGACAGAGGGACGGCCCTGCACAGATGCTGGGGGAAGACGGCCGTCCACAAGCCAGAGAGAGAGGCGGGGGACAGGTCCTTGCCTCACAGCTGTCAGCAGGAACCAACCCTGTGGACACTTCAGACTCCCAGTCTCCAGAACCAGAAAATAAATTGCTCCTATTAACCATGGACTTCCCTGGTGGCTCAGATGGTAAAGCGTCTGTCTACAATGCAGGAGACCCAGGTTCAGTCCCTAGGTTGGGAAGATCCCCTGGAGAAGGAAATGGCAATCCACTCCAGGACTATTGCCTGGAAAATCCCGTGGAGGAGCCTGGTGGGCTGCAGTCCATAGGGTCGCAAAGAGTCAGACAGACTGAGCGACTTTAATTCAAATTCAACCATACAGTCTGTGAGACTTGGTCAGAGCAGCCCTAGCAAATGAATACATCCTCCCACACTCACCCCCATCACCAGCAAACGAGCTTCTCTTGCCCTTCTCCTGGAAGAGGAATCCATTCAACAACCAGCGTCTATGCAGGGGCCAGTAAGACATCAGGGGCCACACTGCCAAGAGGAAGGATATAATGCCGGAAGCCAGCGTGAGGAATCCCACCCATGACATGGTCACGTGGCAGAGATTTGATGGGCAAGGACGAGTCAGATCTCAGGTTTTTCCCCCTGGCATTTCCTGAGTATGTACCCCCCACCCCCAAGTAGAATCTGCCTGCTTTTCCACTCTTCTGACATTCTCTGGAAAAAGTCAATTTGAAAGGGTGTTTCAATCCAAAAACCTCTCTGATGGCTTTCTAGCCTGCCTGCAGGATGCGTACAGCTGTGCATATTATTGTTTGAGGCCTCCTGACCTTGGGAGGCACAGGAAGCTTAAAACATCCTAGGAATGTAGGGGTTTCCGAGGAGTCAAAATCATTAGAATAGGACTGATTAATGGTTTCATTTGTTGAGCCAATACTTGCTGCCAAATTTTCATATCTTATATGGTTGGTATATAGAAAAACAGGTAGTAGACCTGGTATTAGCAATATTAGATCTTTGAGTTAAGTACTTTCTTTATTATAACTCACTGCACCTTTGTCCCACAGAAATGTAATTTTATTTAGTACTTTGAAGGTGAGTAAAGAAAAAACACTTATAGGGAAAAGGAGTTTTCTGGTTGATAGACAATTACCCAGGAAGAGAGCCATAAAAATGTTAACAGGCCTCTTGGCCAGAAGATAATGTAAACCACCTGAGACCTTTTGTATACGAGAGGGTATGCAAATAGAAAGCCTGGTTTGGGGGCTGCTAATGCTGATCTCTGTGTACAATCAAAAAGGTGTAAAAGGCCCTTCTAAGATAATAGAGGTGGGGCCAGTCCTTGGAAGGGGCTAGTTATTGGAAGGACTGGTTTCCCCCGTGTCTCCTATTTTCTCTAATTTCTGGCTGAATTCCCATCTGGGGAGCCGAGGGCGGGGCACTCTCCGATATTCAAACGGACGCCGGTGGCCTAACGTAGATGGTGCAAGCTCCTTGTCTGGAACTTTATTGGCTTTCCACGTAAACCAAGTTATTCAGCCTTCTTTTCTCCATCTAAATTTTCCTACTATACTATTATTTCCTAATCTAATCTTATATTAGTAATAAATAAGTTTTCCTCGCCGATGCCGTCTCCCCTTCGAATCACCCTGGATCCACCGGGGCTGGACCCCAGCAATACAAGGCAGGTGTTTGTTTGTTTGTTTTCTTTAAACTCCCTTATTATCTGGCTAACATACCCAGGAATAGCCAATTCAAGACGCACACATACAGATCATTACCCCTCACTCTCATGATCAGGATTAAGATCCATAATCAGCTGTTGCACTCTACACATTAAGCCCAGATCTTTGCCTCAGAATCTTTTAACACAGTGCTCTAGGAAATCACTACAAGATAAAATTGCCACTTGAGATGAAACTTACTTGTCCTATGAGGCAGAAGCTGCTTATTGCCTATCCAATATATATCTTCTTCCTTAATGAGACATCCTTGTTTTTATTCAATAAAAGCAATATTTTTTCACCTTCTCTTCTCTCTAATACTGGTCAGTGAGACATAGTGGGAGATACTGGTTGGACAATGCTTCATAAGAAGGACAATTATCTGGAATTTGCTATTTTTCCAGCCTTCCTGCTTTCTGGAATGAAACTGTGATGCCTGGAACTTTAGCAGCCATTATGATTTATGAGTTGACAATGAGGATAGATGCTAACACTAAGAATAAAGGAAAAGAGATAAAAGGAATCTTTTCTTGTGATGATTATACCAGCCTGTGATTACTTACATCCAGACTCTTATTCTTATCTGTTTAAACTATTATTTTGTTTGTTTTCTCAATGCATGCTGCCAGTCTTAAAATCTGACCTGAAACAGTGGTATTTTAGAGGCATTGTAGAACTGTTTACTCAGCACCAATTATCAACTTCTTCTCATGTGTGTCCTCCTACTAGATTCTATTTTAGAGGCTGGAAAGCAAAAAATATAAAGATCTATGTTCCTTCCTTGTAGCTGGGGTGACCATATGAAATGTCAGCCAGTTCTGATCATGAAAATCTAAGTAGAAGTTTGCTGGTGATTTTTGGAAAAGGTTCTTCCTTTTTCCTCCCTCCTCTTTCTGTCCAGAATGCAAATATGTGGCTGAGGGGCTCAGGAGCCAACTTCAACCATGAAGCAATAAGCATGAGGACAAAAGATGCCAACAAGTTAGAGATGGTAGGATGGAAAATAGGAAGAGCCCGGGTCCACTCTAGCATGGGCAATTACACAGGCCCTGGACTGCTTGTCTCTGAACCTCTTGACATGTGGAAACAAAGGAGCCTTATTTGTTTAAGCCACTTTGGATGGGGTTGTTCTTATTTGTGGCTGAACATGTTCCTGACACCATCTCTACTCTGGCCCTTCACATCTCAGTTGAGACATCACCTCCCCTGGAATCACCCCAAACCTTAGGTTGTATCGATTTCCCAGGGTAGCCAGAGCAAGTTATCACATACTGAGTGGCTTAAACCAACATAAATTTATTCTCTTATGGTTCAAGAGGCCAGAAAATCAGGGTGTCAATGGGGCTGATTGATTCCCATTGACTCTCCTAGAGGCTCTGAAGGAGACATCACCCCCCAGGCCTCTCTTCCAGCTTCTGGCTGCTCTGGCAATCCTGATGTTCCTTGGCTAGAGCTGTATCATGCCAATTTCTGCTTCTGTCTTCACACGTCCTTCTTTCCTGTGCCTGTCTGTGTCCCTTCTCCTTTTCCTATAAGGACACCAGCCATTGGATTTAGCGCTTACCCTAATCTAGTTTGACCTCATCTTAACTTGATCACATATGCAGAGATCCTATTTTCAAATAAGGTCACAGTCACAAGTATTGGCGGTTAGGACATATCTCTCAGGGGGACACAAGTCAAACTACTACTGTGATGATAGTAATTGCTCCCTTGGGGACCCTTGTTAGTATACCACATACCACACTCAACTCATTATATTGCAAACAGTCTTAAACTGGGGCTTCAGAACAGGTTACAGGTCCAGAGACCTCACCAATCATTTTGATGCCCTAGCCCCATTTTAAACCTCTCAATGACTGCTTCTTTAATAGTAACAGGGAAATAAAAATACCTGCTCTGTCTATGGGCTTGATGTGAAAAGTCACTGAAATAATAGAGATGATGCAACTTTGAAAAACATAAAGATTTTTCAAGAAGTAAGGCCTTCTGGACTTCCTTTCTTTCTTCAATAGCATCATTATTTTTATCTCTGGTTTTCAAATGTCTAAGGATGAAAAGGAGAATAGGAGTGAACTTGGGTAGCTGGAATTGATAAGTAAAAAATAAGAAAAGGCTTAACTTGTTTTCCACTTGCAGGGGGTATCCCCAAAGGCAGCTTGGAGAGCAGGTCAGAGGAAAGCAGCAGAGGAAACAGGCTGGAGCTCTGGCTGGACCAGGGCTGAGTCTGACGGATGACCAGCAGGCCATTCAAAAGCGTCCCAGGCAGTCTACATCCTCCAAATTCTCTCTCTCATACCCATCTGGACCTTACAGCCTCTTTTTCAATATTTATTTATTTCTTTATTGGGCTGCAGTTGGTCTTAGTTGTAGCATGTGGAATCTAGTTCCATGACCAGGGATCAAACCCAGGGTCCCCTGCATTGAGAGCTCGGAGTCTTAGCCAGGGCACCACCAGGGAAGTCCCCTTGCTATCATTCTTCAGGGATTCTAAAAACATTAACTTTTTAAAACATAAGAAAAATATAGTAATTTAATAAAAGCATGTTACCCTTATTTAGATTTAATGCATATTAATATTTCACCATATTTATCCCCCTAAATATGATCACAGTTATGACACAAATCATAAAGAAACATTTGAAGACTGTTATGTACAATTTTAGTTTCCTTCCTCGTTTCCATTGTTTTGAAGTTGGTCTGTATCCTCCTGTGCCTATTTTATGTTTATCTACATCGGGCTACAGTTCAAGTGGTTGCAAAAGAGTTGGACAAGACTTAGCAACTAAACAGAACAACAAAAACAATATATGTAGGTAACTATATTTTTTAAAGTTCAATATCATTTCCTATGGTTAAAACTTTTCATAAAAGCCATACTTCCATTGTATATATTGCATTATTATTTATTTGTTTTTAGCTACACTGGTACTTTGCTGCTGGGTGTGGACTTTCTCCAGTTGCAGCGAGCAGGGTCCGCTCTTTAGCTGCCGTGTGAGGGCTGTCTCTTCTCGATAAGAGGTGGCTTCTCTTACCGCAGAGCACAGCTGGAGGGCGCACAGGCTTCAAGAGCTGCCGCACACAGGTTCAGGAGCTGCAGCCCACAGGCTTGGGTGCCTGGCGGCGTGTGGAGGCTTCCCAGACCGGGGACAGAACCCGTGTCTCTTGCAGTGGCAGGTGGAGTCTTAACCGCTGGGCCACCAGGGAAGCCCTGCATACTTATTTTTTTGCCCTTCCTTTTTTCATTCACTATGATTTTAAGATTTATCTATGTTGCTAAATATAAATCGAGTTTATTCATTTTAACTGATAATAGGATTATATTATATGAATAAACACAATTTATTTTGCTACTTCCCTGCTGAGGAGCAATTAGACTCTTTCTAATTTTTTACATCACGCTGTTTCAATGAGCAACCTTCTATTCCCCCTCATGCCTACATGAGTTTCTCTAGATCTACCAGTAACTCAAGTAGTGGGGTTATAAGGTATATACATCTTAAATTTCATAGACATTCTACACTTTAATGTCATTTGAATTAACCATTTTCTTCAATATGGTTTGAACTTTCGTGTCTTTTTTAAGACATCCTTTTCCACACTTAATGTTCTGGAAACAGTCACATCTTTTTTTTCCCACCTGTTTACAAATAGGCCTTTTATCCACTTGGTATTTATTTTTGTGTATGTTGTGAAGTAGGGATCTAATTTTGTACCTCTCCATTCGAATGGCTGGTTATCTAGAGCCATCCTTTGAAGGGTCCACTTCTTCTTTGACTCATACTCTACCCTGTTGCTATAACCATTCTGCATGTGATTCTGTGTGTGGGTAGGGCTGAGCATCAGCTCTCTGCTCTGCCCGCTTTGTCTATTTTGGCACGAATACTACATTTTCAGGTTAAGATAGCTTCATAATAAGTCTTAATAGTTATAGAGCAAGTACTTTCTAAATGCTTCAAAAATCTCTTGACTCTTCTAAGTGCCTTTTACGGAAAAAAAAAAAAAACTTAGCTAGGTGATTTAAGGCTGACAACTTAAAGGAATAACATGTTTGATGGAACAGGCTTACTAAAAACTCTTCAGCACCTTTTGTCGCTGAACAGAAAGCACATTTAGATAGAATCTCATCATCACACACCTTCAGACAAGGAGAGGAGTCAAGGTGTCTGACTGGTGTGGCGTAGGCTGGCAAAGAGCCGAGGCAGGCCCTTCCGGATGATGAGGGGAGGGGAATGGCACCCAGAGCAGCGGCTCCACCTGGCATCTCATGGCTTGCTGCAAGGAGCCCCCATTTACAGAGTCTCTAAGCCCCAGTTCTCTAATATGTAAGATGGATATAACAATGCCACTCATTCAGAGTTGTATTCTAGAAGATAGAGATAATGCATCTAACACCCTGCCTGGCATACATGAAAGGAGATGCTTAATGAAGAGTAGTTTCACTTTTTATCATTATTAATTACCATCAGTTTATCCAGCACCCATTCAGCAATACTAACAACCCTCAACTTCCTAGAATATATTTTCAAGCATCAGTTCAGGGTGCATTTTACCACTGTGGCAGACATCTCCAAAGAAAGTTGCTCAGTCGTGTCCGACTCTTTGCAGCTCCAAGGACTGTAGTCCCCCAGACTCCTCTGACCATGGATTTCTCAGTCAAGAACACTGGAGTGGGTACCAAGGGATCTTCCCGACCAAGGGATCAAACTTGAGCCTCCTGCATTGCAGGCAGACTCTTTACCATCTGAGCACTCAGGAAGACACCCTGTCCTAATTGTGCAAAGATTCTTCTCCCACCAAGAGGTGAAGTCAGCTTCTCTTTACCTTGAATCTGGGCTGGCGATGACACTTGCTTTGACCAGCAGAATATGGTGGAAGTGAAGACACTGGGCCAGTGCTGGGCCTTTCCCTTAAGACTTTAAAAGGTCTGGCACTCTGCTTTCATGCTCTTGGAAGCCAGCAGCCACGTTGTAAGGCAGCTTCCTGGAGGATGAGCCTGTGTGAAGAGACAGACTGCTGGGAGAACGGAGGTACCCCGACTGACTGTCAGCACACCCTGACCCCAGACATGAGAGACAAGGGGCTTTGTGGCCTGCGAGCAGCACATCTGCCTGCTGAATGCATTTGCTGAGTAACCCTGTGTGGAGCTGAAGAACTGCCCAGTCAGCCCACAGAACTGAGGAAAATAAGAAATCTCAGTTTTAACTTTAAGTAGGTTTTAGAGTGCTTTGTTACCCAGCAGTTTGTTGTTGTTGTTTTTCAGTTGCTCAGCTGTGTCCAGCTCTTTGCAGTCCCACGGACTACAGCACGCCAGTATGCCCTGGCCTTCACCACCTCCCAGAGTCTGCTCAAACTCATGTCCATTGAGTCAGTAATGCAGCAATGGATGACAAATAAGTGTAGACACAACAGCTTAAATACGATGGTTATATTCCCCCAATGCTAGCAGGAAAGTCTGCTTAATCCATAAATGCGATACATTTGCACTGAGAAATAATAGACAATTGGACAGATGATTCCAGCATACCTAAAAAATCCAAGGGGCCCTGGGTATTGACATGCAGATGAAGATAAGAATTCCCCATCAGAATCAGACAAACTAGAAAAGGACTTACTGTCTACCTGAATTCCTATTCTTTCTCCAGGGGCAATCTGTTTTTCAAAAAGGAAAGGAGAGAAAGAATCATTTAAAAAAAAAAAAAAAACCTTTAGTTCCAATCAGTCTTCAAACTTAGGCAGAATGACTTTCACAGCCTCAGTCAAGTTTGTCAAAAAGTAATTTTCGACCTAATTTACTTTCACATTCAGAGCTTTTCGGAGGCCGGAGGAAAAATCCCTTTCCAACAAGGGTGAGAATGCAGCTAGCTTGCATCCAAGTTCCCCTCCTTCTGGCTGCTTTGTGTGTGTCAGGGGTACCAAGGACACGCCCCACTGAACCAGGAGGTGCCCTGCTCCCAGGCTGCCTGGAGAAACCCTCCGTGGCAGGACCGGGAATCTACTTTTCATTCCCTGCCATCGTTGGTCTGTTAGCCCCATGGTCAGAATAGATTAGAACCAGAAATCCTGGTTTCTTGGGGGCTGTTTCATAACTAAGAATATGAAGAAACTTGATGGGTTTCTTGTTTCCACAGGGGTCAAATGGAGGTGGAAGAAGCTGAAAACCAATTTTGACTTCAGCTTTACTAACTAATTTACAACAATACAGGCAGATAAAAATCTTCCCAGGAAAGGAAAGCAGGCAGGTAAATTACTGTGGCTTTCTAAGTGATCTGTCATTTTTTACTTATCTCCCCTCTCTGTCTTTTTTCTTTTTAAAAGCTGCTCCTTTGCCTCATTATTTCTGGATATAAATGAAAGACTTTTTGTTAGTAAATGGCCCTAAGTGAATGACACCATTTCCCAGCATGATATCTCTGTGTTTGGTGTCCCTTCCCCATACTTGTACACCCCCAACCTTTTTCTTTGTTTCCCAAATCCAATTGCAGGCTGTCAGGAAGCATTAGTGATTTTTAATTACAGAGTCTAATTACCGTGATAGAAATGGTCATGCAGAGAATAAGTCAGGCATGCATCAACACTCTCCAGCCATTCCACTGGGCTTCTTTCCGTGCCTTCCTGGAGTAATCCCCTCGCAACTTCTGGAATTAAGATGCATAAACTATGGGTCCATACAGTCAAAGCTATGGTTTTTCCAGTAGTCATGTATGAATGTGAGAGTTGGACCATAAAGAAGGCTGAGTGTCGTAGAATTGATGCTTTCAAAGTGTGGTGTTGGAGAAGACTCTTGAGAGTCCCTTGGACTGCAAGGAGATCAAACCAATCAATCTTAAATGTAATCAATCCTAAATATTTGTTGGAAGGACTGATGCTGAAGCTGAAGCTCCAATACTTTGGCCACCTGATGTGAAGACCCAGCTCATTGAAAAAGACCCTGATGCTAGGAAAGATTGAAAGCAGGAAGAGAAAGGGGTGATAGAAGATGAGATGGTTGGATGGCATCACTGACTCAATGGGTATGAGCATGAGCAAACTCAGGGAGATGGTAAAGGACAGGCAAGCCTGGTGTGCTGCAGTCCATGGGGTCACAAAGAGTTGGACAGGACTGAGCAACTGAACACAACAAACTATAGGTAGCTTGACATAACAGAGAAGGAATGATCTTTGGCAGCTGCTAAACTCAACCTGATCTTGGGAAGACTTGCTAAGTCCCAGGTTGGTTTTGCCACCAAAAGAAACAAGGGGAGAGAATACCAGAGTTAAGAGGACAGAATGGGCCCCCTGAACTGCTTTTGGTCAGCACCTGTCACGGACTGGGGCTGGACACTTTATCCATGTATTCTTCACATCGATTTCACAGTAGATCTGAGTTCAGTTCAGTTCAGTTCAGTTCAGTCGCTCAGTCGTGTCCGACTCTGCGATCCCATGAATCGCAGCATGCCAGGCCTCCCTGTCCATCACCAACTCCCAGAGTTCACTCAGATTCACGTCCATTGAGTCAGCGATGCCATCCAGCCATCTCATCCTTGGTCGTCCCCTTCTCCTCCTGCCCCCAATCCCTCCCAGCATCAGGGTCTTTTCCAATGAGTCAACTCTTCGCATGAGGTGGCCAAAGTACTGGAGCTTCAGCTTTAACATCAGTCCCTCCAAAGAAATCCCAGGGCTGATCTCCTTCAGAATGGACTGGTTGGATCTCCTTGCAGTCCAAGGGTTAGATGGCTCTATCCCCATGTTAGGGATGGTTTTTGCGCCTCCATCTGGAATCTCCCCTCTGTAGCCATCTGATCTTCTCCTCTTTCTCCTCTGGGATCACTCAGTCATCACCTCAGAGCACTTTTCCCTGACCTCCCTCCCCTGGGCTCCGAACTCTCACAGCAGCCAGCCAGTGGCTAAGGCTATTACAGCTGCTATTCTATTCTGTATGCTAATCATTTGTTTAAGTTAAGTCGCTCAGTCATGTCCAACTCTGCGATCTCATGGACTGTAGCCTGCCAGGCTCCTCCATCCATGGGATTTCCAAGCAAGAAATCTGTATGCAGGTCAGGAAGCAACAGTTAGAACTGGACATGGAACAACAGACTGGTTCCAAATAGGAAAAGGAGTACGTCAAGGCTGTATATTGTCACCCTGCTTATTTAACTTATATGCAGAGTACATCATGAGAAACGCTGGGCTGGAAGAAGCACAAGCTAGAATCAAGATTGCTGGGAGAAATATCAATAACCTCAGGTATGCAGATGACACCACCCTTATGGCAGAAAATGAAGAGGAACTCAAAAGCCTCTTGATGAAAGTGAAAGAGGAGAGTGAAAAAGTTGGCTTAAAGCTCAACATTCAGAAAACGAAGATCATGGCATCTGGTCCCATCACTTCATGGGAAATAGATGGGGAAACAGTAGAAACAGTGTCAGACTTTATTCTTTTGTGCTCCAAAATCACTGCAGATGGTTACTACAGCCATGAAATTAAAAGATGCTTACTCCTTGGAAGAAAAGTTATGACCAACCTAGATAGTATATTCAAAAGCAGAGACATTACTTTGCCGACTAAGGTCCGTCTAGTCAAGGCTATGGTTTTTCCTGTGGTCATGTATGGATGTGAGAGTTGGACTGTGAAGAAGGCTGAGCGCAGAAGAATTGATGCTTTTGAACTGTGGTGTTGGAGAAGACTCTTGAGAGTCCCTTGGACTGCAAGGAGATCCAACCAGTCCATTCTGAAGGAGATCAGCCCTGGGATTTCTTTGGAAGGAATGATGCTAAAACTGAAGCTCCAGTACTTTGGCCACCTCATGGGAAGAGTTGACTCATTGGAAAAGACCCTAATGCTGGGAGGGATTGGGGGCAGGAGGAGAAGGGGACGACCAAGGATGAGATGGCTGGATGGCATCACGGACTCAATGGACGTGAGTCTGAGTGAACTCCAGGAGTTGGTGATGGACAGAGAGGCCTGGCGTGCTGCAATTCATGGGGTCACAGAGTCTGACACAACTGAGTGACAACTGAACTGAACTGAATCATTTGTTTACTTTCTAATTAACCTCACCTAGATTCCTGGAAGGAAGAATTTGATCTTATTCATCTTTGAGGTTCTCAAACTTAGCAACATGCCTGGCATAAGGTCTATGCTTAGTAAATGGTTGTGGAATGAGCAGAATAAATTACCCCCCTCCCTTTCCACACACGCTCCATGGTAAAGAATCTGCCTGCCAATGCAGGAGACACAGGTTTGATCCCTAAGTTGGGAAGATCCACTGGAGGAAGAAATAGCAACCCACTCCAGTGTTCTTGCAAGGAACAGCGGGGACTGGTGGGCTGCAGTCCATGGGGTTGCAAAGCATTGGACAGATTGAGCACGTGGGCACTAGACTCTCGGGAGGGGAGCGGCATGGAGCTTCTGCAGGTCCTTTTGATTTCCAAAGTCTTATGACAATAGCTTCTGTTCAAGTCTTTTTATTAAGGAGTCGGAGTATGCAGAGATTGTGTCTGAAAAAAGGAGAGAGAGGAAAACTCATTACCCAAGTTTAAATTGATGTTAAAGTTCACAGGGAATTTTCTGGCACACTCGGAGGAGAGGCATCCAATGATATGCTGCGGGTAAGAACGAGGGTTTGTCTTGCTGTCCGTGTAGAGTGAATTAGCTGGTTGTGTAGACATCGCAAGCCCATCCCTTTCCGACCTATCTGTACCCCCGGGGGTCACTAGGACCAGGGGAACACAGCACCTCCTGCTGCCTTCCTTCAGAATACCGAGATTTCAGAACATGTTGAAAAATATCCAAGCTGAAAATTGAATCTCATCTCATTTTGAGCAGAATTGTGTCTCTAATTTTCATGCAGACTGAGAGGCCTCACGAAATGTGGGACCTCAGTTTCCTGACCAGGATTCACACCTGTGTCCTCTGCCTTGGAAGGCAGATTCTTAACCACAGGAAGGCCAGAGTTGGGAAGATCCCCTGGAGGAGGGAATGGCAACCCGCCCCAGTATTCTTGCCTGAAGAATCCCATGGACAGAGGAGGCTGGCAGACTGTAGCCCATGGGGTTGCAAAGAGTAGGACACGACTGAGCAACAAAGCACAGCACAGTGTCTTAATGGATGCATGTACAGGCACGCCTGAGGCCCTTTGCAGTCCACCTGAAACTGTCACAGCACTGTTAATGAGCTACACTCCAATACAAAATAAAAAGTTTAATAAAAAAAACAATAAAGGCAGCATGCTAACTAAAAAAATAGAATTAATGATAATAAAACAAACAAAAAAACAGCACAACCATATGACATCTGGAAAAGGCAAAACAATGGAGATGATAAAAAGATCAAAGGTTTCCAGGTGTTAGGGAGAGGGAGGGAGGACTAAATGGAGCACAGAGGGATTTTAAGACAACAGATGAAACAAGTCCATAAGATACTGTAATGATGGATATATGTCATTTTGCACTTGTCCAGACCCACGGAATGTACAATACTGAGTGATTTCTAATGTAAGCTATGAACTTTGAGATTATTGATGTGTCAATGCAGGTTCATATATTATAATGAATGTGTCATTCTAGCAGGGGCTGTTGATAACAGGGGATACTATGTATGTACTGGGGCAGGTGATACATGGGAAATCACTGTATCTTTTACTCAATTTTTCTGTGAACCTAAAACTTCTCTGAAAATAAAATCTATTAGAAGAGCAAAAAAATAGTATTGTGTCCCTACCTCCAACCCCCACTCCCTACCCCAGAATTCATATGTTGAAAACCTAACCTCCACTAGCCTCAGAATGTGACAGTATTTGGAGATTCTTCAAAGAACCAATTGAGTAAAAATGTGGTCCTATGAGTGGGCCACGATCCAACATGGCCAGTGTTCTTGTAAGAAGAGATCTGGCAGAATCAACACTGATGCTCACCACTTACAAAACCAACACTCACAAAAGGCAGAAAGGAAAGGTGCTTTCAGTCAGAATGCTGGCAATCTAGGGTGGAGTCAGCATCTCCCAAAAACCACATCCAAAGATTCTGCTCGCTGTGAAAGGTTTTGAAGAAGAACAGGGAAGTCATCTCAATTAATGGAGGGTCAGACTCATCACCATTCCCCATTGTGTGCAGGCTTGTGTGCAGGCTTGTGTGCAGGCTTGTGTGCAGGCTTGTGGTGTGCAGGCTTGTGTGCAGGCTTGTTGATTCCTTGTAATCTCCGTCTAGATGTTATCTTGCTCACAGTTTGGTCACACAATTTGCTAGGGAGGTTACTGAAGGGGAAACTAGGAAAGAAATCTAGTCATCTGTTGATTATTTACGTTTCATTTCTACGTCCCTGATCTTACAGAAAGAACCGACAAGTTAGGCAAGGTATTGTGAGATTAAAAGATTTGAAATGTGCACTTGGGCCAGAAAAAAGGAGAGCGTGGGGGTGCCTGGTTTAAAAGTTGGTTACAGTATAGCTTTGAGAAAGTGACAGGAAAGGGGGCTCCCCTGCCAAAGCTGATTTCCTACAAAGAGTTTCTTATACGTACACACAGAGAGAAGACAACGGAAGACACAGAAAAAGACGGCAATCTATAAGCCAACAAAAGATCTCAGAGGAAGTCAGTTCTGCTGTCACCTTGATCTCAGGCTTCCAAGGTTCAAATGGTGAGAAAATAAATTTCCCTTGTTTAAGCCACTCCGCCTGTGGTATTTTGTTATGGCTGTCCTTGCAAACTAAGCATCCCCAAAAGGGAATACTGAACGTGCATACTCAGTCACTCAGTTGTGTCTGACTCTTCGGGACTCCACAGACTGTGGCCTGTCAGGCTCCTCTGAACATGGGATTTTTCCAGGCAAGAGTACTGGAGTGGGTTGCCATTTCCTACTCCAGGGGATCTTTCTAACCTGGAGATCAAACCCGCAACTTCTGCATCTCCTGCATTGGCAGGCAGATTCTTTACCACTGCGCCACCTGGGAAGCCCTCAAAACTGAACAAACAACTTCAGTTTTCAAGCCCTGACAAGATGTTTTTAGTGGCCAAGTGACAGATGTTCCAAATGAGTCCGTTTCCTACACCAAGAAGGCGTGGGAAAGGAGCTTAGGGAGACTGACAGGACTCTACATGATAGTATAACATTCTGCTTCTGTCATGGCCAGTGAAACATCAGTTAATAGTCTAAGAAAGAAACAATTTTATTCAAGGCAAACCAAGGATTATAACCAGGGAGACAGTCAGAAAGCTCCAAGGACTGTTCCACCCACTAGAGATCAAAGCACAGTCTTAATATGTGTTCTTTTTTTTTTTTTTTAGTATTTATTCTCTATTTTTTGGTTAGGCTGAGTCTTAGTTGCCGCACGTAGTCTCTCTGTTGCAGCATGAGGCTCCAGAGCAAGTATATTTGAAGTTGGGCGGCTTAGATGACCCACTGCACGCGGGATCTCAGCTCCCAGACCGCGATCAACTTGGTATCCCTGCAATGGAAGGTGGACTCAACCACTGGACCACCAAGGAAGTCCCTCACACACCTCCTTGAGACAAAGGGTTATACATCAGAATAAGATATTGACAATTTGCATAGCCCATACCGCACGTACCAGGCACACAGTGGGTCACTGTGGCCCCCTACAGCAGGGCTCCCCAACCTCCCAGCCTTGGACCAGCACCTCCTATCAGATCAGCAGCGGAATTAGATTAGAAATGAGGGGCACAGGTCTTCTCTGGTGGCTCAGTGGCAAAGAATCCGCCTGACGATGCAGGAGTGTGGGTTCCATCCCTGGTCCGAGGTGATCCTGCTTGCTGGGGGGTAACTAAGCCCTGTGCCTTGACTACTGAATCTGTGTGCTCGGACCCAGGAGCCACGACACTGAGCTCGTGTGCCACAACTAGAAAAGCCCACACAGCAGCAAAGACCAGCAAATAAAATAATAATTTAAAACAAAGAAATAAAGTGCACAATAAATATAATGTGCTTGAACCATCCCCAAACCATCCCCCACCCCGGCCAGTCTATGGAAAAACTGTCTTCCATGAAACAGATCCCTGGTGCTAAAAAGGTTGGGCCTTACAGGATTGAGAAAAGAGTGCTATCTCCTAAGAAATTAGCTTGCTGGCACCAGGAGAAAATTGCTCTTGTCAGTCAAGCAGGCACTCCTGTGTCCTCTAAAACGTCTGGTTAAGTGAATGCAGGTGCAGGATGCACAGCAAAGAGGGATAGTGGTCCAAACGAGCAGAGAGAGAATTCATGGTTAACATTTTTCTAGTCCCGCCTTCGAATTAGTTTTATTTCATCGAGGAGCAAGAGTACTTCAGTGGACCATGTTGCAAGTTGGAAACATGTTTCCTCAATGTGGATTTATATTGTAACGTGTGTGTGTGTGTGTGTGTGTGTGTGTGTTGTTAGTGTGCCAGTGTGTCCAAGTGCCCTGATAATTGTATCTAGGACCACTCAGAATGCTGAAGAGGTCCATGTGCACCTCACCTCAGCTAAGAGACTTCAAAGGGCACTAGTTAAAGCCAATTCTGAACTATTCTGTTAAGTTTGAGTTGTTGGTACAACTGAGACTTTGTGAAATGTTATTAATAGGATTTCTGTGTTCCCAGTATTTAGGGCCAGAGAAATCTCTGTTAAAAAGAAACAACAGGAGGTTCATTGCTGGTCTAGTGGTTAAGAATCTGCCCTCCAGTTCATAGGACACAGGTTCAGTTCCTGGTTAGTGTGTGTGTGTGTGTGTGTGTGTGTGTGTTGTTAGTGTGCCAGTGTGTCCAAGTGCCCTGATAATTGTATCTAGGACCACTCAGAATGCTGAAGAGGTCCATGTGCACCTCACCTCAGCTAAGAGACTTCAAAGGGCACTAGTTAAAGCCAATTCTGAACTATTCTGTTAAGTTTGAGTTGTTGGTACAACTGAGACTTTGTGAAATGTTATTAATAGGATTTCTGTGTTCCCAGTGTTTAGGGCCAGAGAAATCTCTGTTAAAAAGAAACAACAGGAGGTTCATTGCTGGTCTAGTGGTTAAGAATCTGCCCTCCAGTTCACAGGACACAGGTTCAGTTCCTGGTTGGAAACTAAGATCCCACATGTCTCACAGCACGGACAAAAACAAGCCAACAGGCCCCAGATAAATGGAGGCTCTTTGACCCTGAGGGATAGGATGGGGAGGGAAGTGGGAAGAGGGCTCAGGATGGGGAACAGATGTACACCCATGGCTGATTCATGTCAATGTATGGCAAAACCACTACAATATTGTAATTAGCCTCCAACTAAAATAAATAAAGTAAAAACAATTAAAAAATAAAAAGAATTAAAAATTCATGATACACACACAAAAATAAAGTGCCACCCAACTTGCTAGTAAAAAAATAATGATAATAATAAAGTAATTATTGATACGTGTTAAAAAAAAAAAAAGGAGTCTCTTGTGTTTAAGGGCCCAAGTCAGCCAACCAAACCAAGACATAACACCCAACCTAACCATAGCTGCAATCTTCCCTTGAAACGTAATCTTTAACCAGTCTACTTGGAATTACCCCAGTTAGCACCAAATAGGCCACTTCCATTTCCCTTCGGAGAGCAATTCTGCCTAAAACAATGCATTTGGGGCTAATAATTTCCCTTTTCTGCCCCTCTCCACCTTTAGAAAACTTTTATTTTCTACCATTCATTGGAGCTCCTTCTTATTGCTAGATGGGATGTTGCCTGGTTCATGAGTTGCTGAATAAAACCAATTCAATCTTCAAATTTCCTCAGTTGAACTTTTGTTATTTAACACCCCGAAGGGTGGGGAGCAGAATTTCCACTGAAAGGTGATGGTCTGGTACACTCTGAGTTTCGAGGGAAAATGTCTCCTCCTGAGGACGGCGATCCTGCCTGGGAACTGAGTGTGCCCCTGGGGTTCCCCTACAAAGGATGAGTTCTGCTCGAGCTTCACCACTGACGTCAAGGACAGACACGTGGAGGGTTATCCTGAGGCCGCTTCCCCTCACCAACCCCCGTGTCCTTTCATTATCTTTCCCTCTAGTTACTCTGGCTCTTTGGCGAAGCCTGATACACCCATTCATTGGCCCTTGGGTGATGATGTCGTAGAAGGGAAGGGTTTGGACAGTAAAGGGCACGTAAAGACTGCCCACTTGTACTTCTCAGTGATGCCCCACACAGGGGCAACATCCTATGGGCGGCATATACCCTGGGTAAACCAAGAGCGAGGTGGCCCAGCTCGGAGCTGGGACGTGCTGAGCACAGGTGGTGCTGGGGTTGCTCCGTCCCTAACTCGAGTCTGACTCTCTGAGACCCCGTGGGCTGCAGCACCCCAGGCCTCCCTGACCCTCGCTCTCTTCCTGGGGTTTGCTCACGCTCATGTCTATTGAATCTGTGATGCCATCCTCCTCTGCCGCCGTCTTCTCCTTCAGGAGGACAGGTGGGCCACATGGAAACGACGATCCTGGTGACTTGGGGAACTTCAGGGGAGGATCTTGACTTTGGCGTTACAGGTGTGGGTTGCAGGTGTGACAGAAAAAGAGAATTGTCCTAACAAGCCTTTTCAAAAATGGGCTAAAACTCCCTCCTAGCCCTCCCTCCCTCAATGGAAAGAGCTCGATTTAAGGTGACTTGTTTCTCCTGCATGTCTGGCAGTCTGCTGCCTGGATGTTTTCAGAACAGCTCTGTTCAGGAGAGGGTGGAGGCCCCAGAAGCTCATCGCTCCCCAGGACCTCACTGAGTTAGAGGTGGCCAGCGGGGCCCACCAGGTGCCCTTCTCTGAGGCCTGTCTGGACCCACTAATGCAAGATCCAGGACAGCTTCCACTCCACAGACACCCAGCCATCTCCGCAGCCCTGATCCTGACCATCAGGGAATTAGCAAAGATTTGTGCTGGCTTCCACTGTCCCCCTATTCTTTCTTTCCTCTTTCTATTGCTGTAAAACTGGGGTAATCTCATGCAATGCTGGTCCTCAATAAACCATATATTTTATGTCTTCCATTTTTAGGGAAAAGAGGCAAAGCACAGGTAAACAAGTTAAGATCGGAAATTTATTTTTTTAATAATTTTTTTCAGGGCACAAAAGAGGGCAGAAATAATACCTTACTTTACAAAGCCTGTACTTAACAGAGTGCTTTCATATCTGTTAGCTCATGGTCTTCACAGTCTTCCAAGGTCAGATGTTGTCTCCATGTAATAATTAAGGAAACTGGGGTTCAGAGAAACTGACTGATTTGTGCAGGCCACATGGTTGGAAAATGATAAACCGGGCCTCACATCCAGCGATGTGACTCCACGTTCCACACTCTTTAATATTATATGAGCATTGGTTGAGTACCTACTATGTGCCAGGCTTCCCACTGAAAGTGTGGCTTATTATCTCATTAAATTGTGCACACTTCTCATTACAAACAGAACCTTAAGGTCACATCCAAGATTAGCAGCATTCGAAGAGTGTGCCAGGGTAGCTCCCTATTCAGAAGCTTCTTTTCTATGGCTCAGGGAAAAGAAACAATGCTCATTATCATGACTCCTGGGCTTTGAAAATCTGTTCTGGGCATAGGATCTTGAAGCTGAACTTGAGTTTAGACTTCAAGAATTATCCACACTCTTTAATATTATATGAGCATTGGTTGAGTACCTACTATGTGCCAGGCTTCCCACTGAAAGTGTGGCTTATTATCTCATTAAATTGTGCACACTTCTCATTACAAACAGAACCTTAAGGTCACATCCAAGATTAGCAGCATTCGAAGAGTGTGCCAGGGTAGCTCCCTATTCAGAAGCTTCTTTTCTATGGCTCAGGGAAAAGAAACAATGCTCATTATCATGACTCCTGGGCTTTGAAAATCTGTTCTGGGCATAGGATCTTGAAGCTGAACTTGAGTTTAGACTTCAAGAATTCAGATCAGTGCTGTCCAATGGAACTTTCTGTGATGGTGGAAATGTCCTAAATCTGCAGTGTCCAATACAGTAACCACTAGCTCCACATGGCTGTTGAGCACTTGAGGTATGGCCAATGTGACTGAGGACCTAAATGCTTAGATTTCATCTGTATATATTTCGTTAAATTTAAATAACCACACCTGACTAGTGGCTGCCATATTGGATAGCATAAGATTCTAGACTATCAAATCATTCCAGTTCAGTTCAGTCACTCAGTCGT
>SJXQ01011659.1:0-12062 GCA_006408695.1 Aepyceros melampus
TTCACTTTCTGCCATAAGGATGGTGTCATCTGCGTATCTGAGATTATTGATATTTCTCCCGGCAATTTGATTTCTACATGTGCTTTTTTCTATACTTTTTATTTGATATAGGAGTACAGTTGATTTAACAATGCTGTGTCAGTTTCAGGTGTACAGGAGTATAGAAAAGTGATTCATTTATATATATATATATATATGCATATAATTTTTTTCAAATTATCTTCCCATTTATGTATTATAGAGTATTGAGCAGAGGTACCAGTGCTATGTGGTAGGCCATTGTTGGTTATCTATTTTAAATATAGCAGTGTCGGTCTCAAACTCTAATTATTTCTCCTCCCCATCCTGCCCCCATGGTAACCATAAATTCATTCTCTAGACCTGTGAGTCTATTTCTATTTTGTAAATAAGTTCATCTGTATAATTTCTTTTTAGAGTCCACATATAAGTAATAACACATGGTATTTGTCTTTGACTTACCTCACTCGGTATGACAATCTCTAGGTCCATTCATGTTGATGTAATGGCATTATTTCATTCTTTTTTTAAAATGTGAACATTTTATTTTCTACTGGGGTATAGCTGATTAACAATTTTGTGAGTTTTAGGTGAACAATGAAGGGACTCAGCCATACATATACATGTGTTCATTCTCTCCCTAACTGCCCTCTCATCCATTCTTCCATATTACATTGAGCAGAGTTCCATGTGTTATACAGTAGGTCCCCATCGGTTGTTAATCTTAAATACAATAGTCTGTACATGTCCATCCCAACCTTCCTAACTATCCTTTCCACCCAGCAACCATGAGTTTGTTCTCTAAGTCTGTGGGGATCTTTCTGTTTTGTAAGTAAGTTCATTTGTATCATTTCTTCTTAGATTCCACACATAAGGGATGTCATACAATAATTCTCCTTCTCTGTCTGATTTAGTTCACTCAGTATGACAGTCTCCAGGTCTATCCATGTTGCTGCCAATGGCATTATTTCTTTCTCTTTAATGGCTGGGTATTAGAATTGGAATTTTTGAGAATAATAGTCACACTCCTACAGGTTCTAGACAAAATGAGAAACAAACAGGATATCAATGTTAGTCACTCAGTCATGTCCAACTCTTTGTGACCCTATGGACTGTAGTCCTCCAGGCTCCTCTGTCCATGGAATTCTCCAGGCAAGAATACTGAAGTGGGTTGCCATTTCCTCCTCCAAAACAGAGTATCAAATAGGCATCAAAAATCACATTTTGCTGGTACTATTTGTTGAAGAGCTTTGAGTTGCAGCCTAATGGCTTTGACTTGTGGCCTAAATCAGACTTCCCTCTTTCCCCTCAAAATGAATCTAATCACTCTGAGGCTGACCCCTGAGAAAGGGCAGTCCTCCCTGCATGAGGGCAGAGCCTGGGTCTGGCTCTCTCACAGAGCAGGAAGTGAAAGCGAGCAGGACACCTGGGGCCTTCCCAGAACAGAGCCTTCCCCACCTGGTATTCCTGGCCTCTTCTCTGCAGAGAAGCTCGAGCCAAAATAGTAATAATTTAGTTGTAAAGCAAAGTCAAGGACCTTTAGTATCTCCTCGATAATAAATAGATATTATCTATCTATAAATAGATAATATCCTAAGCCATATCCTTGAGTTGTTTTGCAAATACTAAAGTCCCCACCAGGTGGAAGAAGCTAACTGCTGACCACAAGTGGGTAGACCCCAGACCAGCTTGAAAAAGAAGTTGGATGATGTTAATTTATAAAACACATATGTTACCTCACCACTGACCAATCAGAATGTCTACAAGCTCATCAGACACCCCACAAGTCTCTCCCTCACCTTGCTTTTATTAAAAAAATTTAATTATTTTTCACTGAAGTATAGTTGATTTATAATGTTGTGCCAACCTCTGTTGTCCAGCAAAGTGACTCAGTTATGCACGTAATATATTCTTTCTTTTTTATATTGTTTTCCATTATGGTTTATCACAGGATACTGAATATAGTTCCTTGTGCTATCCATTAGGACCCTGTTGTTTATCCACTCTAAGTGTAGTAGTTTGCATCTACCGACCCCAAATTCCCTCACTTTGCCTTTAAAGTGAAAGTGTTAGTCATTCAGTCATGTCTGACTCTTTGCAACCCCATGGACTGTAGCCCACCAGGCTCCTTTGTCCAGGGGATTTCCCAGCCACGGACACTGGAGTGGTTTGCCATTCTCTTCTCTAGGGGATCTTCCTGATCCAGGGGTCAAACCTGGGTCTCCTGCATTGCAAGCAGATTATTTATCATCTGAACCACAGGGAAGCCCTTGTCTTTAAAACCCTTCCCCAAAAGCCACCAGGGAGCTCAGGTCTTTGGAGGATGAGCTGCCCATTCTCCTTGCTTGACCCTATGCTGGGCACCTGGTGACTAACTCTGTACTTTTCATCATCAGAACCCAGTGTCAGTTGTTTGGCTTTGCTATGCTTTGGGCCAGCAGACACAAGTTTGGTTGGGTAACAGGATAGAGTCTCTCTCAGAAATGAGTGGCTAAGAGGGTATAAGGGGAGACAAAAAACACTCCCCAATATTTCCTACAGGACCAAAGTTTCTGACATATGGGTCAAGAGAAGCACGAGAAAAGGGAGAAACTTGTCCCTCCCTCATATTTTCTCACTGTTTGCTCTCAAGTCATCTGACTCACTAACCCAGCTGTTGTCGGCCAGGGATGAGGAGGCTCCTAGCAGGAGGAGAAGAAGATTATCAGGGCCAACTAGCCTCCCCTTTCCTGTGACTGCTTCCCACTAGTACTGATCCTTTGTTTATTCTTCTTGAAACTAGGAAGATATTTCCAATTTCTGTCTTCAGAAACCTCTAAAATGGGTTAGGACTTTAAAATTAACTCCATGTTTTACCTGTAGCTAAAGAATTACCCTCCATTCTATTTCTCGTCTTTAGATTATACCTCACCATGCTGCCCAAATAGCATAATGGATGTTTTAATAAGTCTAAATAACAAGAAAACTCAACAGTGTAAAACATGCCTCAAATTTGAACACTACAAACCTTTCCATGAATGCATTTCTAGATGAAAATTAAAGTACAAAATTACAGACCCTTGTGAGTTAAAGATCAAAGAATAAAATGCCTAAATTCTTCCCTCCAAAATGTCTTATTCAGCTCACTTTCAGTCACGAGTCTATCTTGGTAACACTGCTTTGGTAGAAGTGGTGTTCCTTCAGCAGCAGAACTGAGACTTCTTCCTGGAATGCACTGAGTTCCCACAGCAGCATCTGGAGGTGGTTACCATCAAGAAGAGACTCAGTTAGGAGGGTCATCAGGGAAACACTAGAAGAGACTCTTGAAGCTCAGGGAGTATGAAGCATCTCTGCCAGGCATCCAAAGTCCAGAATCCGTGACCCAAACTAGCTCAGAAGAAATCTCACCTCTGGGGGTTGGTAACAACCCCTGTAGGGGTGGACCATGGCAGGCAGAAGGTGTATAGGAATCCCACCAGTGCCTTCTCCTTTGGAGAATGGCATTTATGAGACCCTGGTTTTCTTGCAAATTTAAGAAAATGACCTTGTGGTGACACTCCCAGCCATAAGATCTTACTTTAGCCTGTCTGCTTCCACATCTCCTATGTTTAGAAAGTCTTACTTTCCATTTTCCTTTGAAGTCTTGTCTTTCTGGTATGCTGTACTAACCATGGACACTGACTAGGAACCTGAGTGATAGAGACATTTCAAGACAGAGTATCCTGCATTGTAGCAACCTTGCCTTCTCCACAATATCTCTAGCTTCTTTCTCAAGGTGCGTTCTCTGAGCCCAAGTGGATGCTGCCAGTACCTCTTGCTCTTGAATGTTTTAGGGCTATGAAATCTGCCTCTTAGGGTAGGTTGCTCCCTCCTCCCCAGACCTTGAATCACCCATGTCAGTCTCTTAAGCTGAAGCACCTCCTGATGCTTTTAGAGCTTATGCCTCCAAGGGGTCAGTGGGAACCAGTAGGTTTTCTGACATGCACTGTTCAGAAATTTTAAAATCCTTAGCTCTTGAATTGACCATAATTCCATGACATCAATTCCATCTCATCTTTCTTGGGAGCAGCCAGAAATATTTCTAGGGCTCTGTTTTCCTCTGATGTGTAGACTCAGCTGATTTTAAACATTCTAACCTTCTTCCTATATTGGTCTCTTTCCTTCATGGCATGTAACTTTGACATCACTTTCTGGATTTTGGTATCTTATCTTATACTTTCCTTTTGTTTGGAGATATAAACATTTATTTGTGTTACACATTTATTGAGGTTCTTTCTGTTAGATCCCTTGTCCCATCTTCTACCCATACTTGGAGAAATCAAGACTGCAGTTTGGACCTCCTTCAAAGATTCCTTCCTTCATATACAAAATATTGTACACAAAAACTTCTTCCACTTAATAAGTCATATTACAAGTGCAAATGGAACAAGATGTTAAATTCGATTTTTCCTGGTTATGAGGAATTTTGGCAGAGACTACAAAGCTCTATAAAAAACAATGGCTGCCAAGGGTTCCATAAAAGGAGGGCAAGTTAAGAGAGTGGGACCCCAACTCCACCAACATTAATGCTTACCCACCTCTAGCCTATGGGAGATGACATCAGAGATGCCAAGGAGGGATACTGTTCTGGGAAGTTGTTAGTGGACCACACAGAATCTCACTTATCCACAGAGCATGCAAGAAAGACCATTCTTCATTATTTCAGGCTAGGTGAGACAGACTTTGGAAGAACCACTGAGAGAATGCATCACATATTCCCTGGCATGTGAGGGGGATGAGAATGACTCTTAACAGTAGGAAGCTAAAAAAGAGGCTGTATCTGGAACCAATCACCTTGTACTAAGGAGCAAAAGAACATCTATGGGAATGAGGCTCACTTCCTCTGAGGATGAGGAGAGGGTGCCTGACATCTCACGGCCAAAGGGACCAAGGGATGGGATGCAAGGGAGGGAGTCAAATATCTTTATTTATTTTAAAAGGTACCTCCTTTTGCCTGAAGGGATGAAGGAATCCAACAAAGATCACTTGTTTGGGACAGTCAGTAAGAAATCCACCGGCTAAGTTATGAAAAGTTTAGGGTAAGAACTAGGAATTTTTAACACGAGCTTTAAAGTCTTTGCATCTTAACAATCAGTGTATTCATAACTGAAGGTAATTTAAATTACTATTATTGCTAATAATCAGCATGCAAATTCATTTAAATCCAGTCTGTTTGAATTATCACCCCTCACTGTATCAAGCAGAAGAAGCCAAGAATGGCCTACTAATACCAATAAGATTCTTTATTGTTTTTGGATCTTTTGCTTTTAACTATTGATTGAATGGCACAGAGTAACTTTTTGCTTGATTATCTGGACAGCTATCACACCCGACTGCAAGAGAAGCCTCAGTTCAGTTCAGTCGTTCAGTCATGTTTGACTCTTTGCAAGCCCATGAATTGCAGCACGCCAGGCCTCCCTGTCCATCATCAACTCCAGGACTTCACTCAGACTCTCATCATTCAAGTCAGTGATGCCATCCAGCCATCTCATCCTCTGTCGTCCTCTTCTCCACATGCCCCCAATCCCTCCTAGCATCAGAGTCTTTTCCAATGAGTCAACTCTTCACATGAGGTGGTCAAGGTATTGGAGTTTCAGCTTCAGCATCAGTCCTTCCAAAGAACACCCAGGACTGATCTCCGTTAGAATGGATTGGTTGGATCTCCTTGCAGTCCAAGGGACTCTTAAGAGTCTTCTCCAACACCACAATTCAGAAGCATCAATTCTTCAGCGCTCGGCTTTCTTCACAGTCCAACTTTCACATCCATGCATGACCACAGGAAAAACCATAGCCTTGACTACATGGACCTTTGTTAGCAAAGTAATGTCTCTGCTTTTGAATAAGCTATCTAGGTTGGTCATAATTTTCCTTCCAAAGAGTAAGCATCTTTTAATTTCGTGGCTGCAATCATCATCTGCAATGATTTTGGAGCCCCCCAAAATAAAGTCTGACACTGTTTACACTGTTTCCCCATCTCTTTCCCATGAAGTGATGGGACCAGATGCCATGATCTTATTTTTCTGAATGTTGAATTTTAAGCCAACTTTTTCACTCTCCTCTTTCACTTTCATCAAGAGGCTTTTTAGTTCCTCTGCACTTTCTGCCATAAGGGTGCTATCATCTGCATATCTGAGGTTATTGATATTTCTCCCGGCAATCTTGATTCCAGTTTGTGCTTCTTCCAGCCCAGCATTTCTCATGATGTACTTTGTGTACTCTGCATAGAAGTTAAATAAGTAGGATGACAATAAATTTCCCCATCTCTTTCCCATGAAGTGATGGGACCAGATGCCATGATCTTATTTTTCTGAATGTTGAATTTTAAGCCAACTTTTTCACTCTCCTCTTTCACTTTCATCAAGAGGCTTTTTAGTTCCTCTGCACTTTCTGCCATAAGGGTGCTATCATCTGCATATCTGAGGTTATTGATATTTCTCCCGGCAATCTTGATTCCAGTTTGTGCTTCTTCCAGCCCAGCATTTCTCATGATGTACTTTGTGTACTCTGCATAGAAGTTAAATAAGTAGGATGACAATAAACAGCCTTGATGTATTCCTTTTTCTATTTCGAAAAGCCTGTTGTTCCATGTCCAGTTCTAACTGTCACTTCCTGACCTGCATATAGGTTCTCAAGAGGCAAGTCAGGTGATCTGGTATTCCCATCTCTTTGAGAATTTTCCACAGTTTATTGTGATCCACACAGTCAAAGGCTTTGGCATAGTCAATAAAGCAGAAATAGATGTTTTTCTGGAACTCTCTTGCCTTTTTGATGATTCAGTGAATGTTGCCAATTTGATCTCTGGTTCCTCTACCTTTTCTAAAACTAGCTTGAACATCTGGAAGTTCATGGTTCACATATTGCTGAAGCCTGCTTGGAGAATTTTGAGCATTACTTTACTAGCATGTGAGATGAGAGCAATTGTGTGGTAGTTTGAGCATTCTTTGGCATTGCCTTTCTTTGGAATTGGAATGAAAACTGACCTTTTCCAGTCCTGTGGCCACTGCTGAGTTTTCCAAATTTGCTGGCATATTGAGTGCAGCACTTTCACAGCATCATCTTTCAGGATTTGAAACAGCTCAACTGGAATTCCATCACCTCCACTAGCTTCGTTTGTATTGATGGTTCCTAAGGCCCACTTGACTTCACAATCCAGGATGTCTGGCTCTAGGTGAGTAATCATATCATCATGATTATCTGGGTCATGAAGATCTTCTTTGTACAGTTCTTCTGTATATTCTTGCCACCTCTTCTTAATATCTCCTGCTTCTGTTAGGTCCATATCATTTTTGTCCTTTATTGAGCCCATCTTTGCATGAAATGTTCCCTTGGTATCTCTAATTTTCTTGAAGAGATCTCTAGTCTTCCCCATTCTGTTGTTTTCCTCTATTTCTTTGCATTGATTGCTGAGGAAGGCTTTCTTATTTTTCCTTGCTATTCTTTGGAACTCTGCATTCAGATGCTTATATCTTTCCTTTTCTCCTTTGCTTTTCACTTCTCTTTTTTCACAGCTATTTGTAAGGCCTCCTCAGACAGCCATTTTGCTGTAGGTATGTGTTGTGAGAGGGCATCAGAGGGCAGACACACTGAAACCATAATCACAGAAAACTAATCAGTCTAATCACATGGACCACAGCCTTGTCAAACTCAATGAAACTAAGCCATGCCATGTGGGGCCACCCAAGACAGAAGGGTCATAGTGGGCAAGTCAGACACAATGTGGTCCACTAGAGAAAGGAATGGCAAACCACTTCAGTAATCTTGCCCGAAGAACCCCATGAATAGTATGAAAAGGCAAAATGATAGGATACTTAAAGAAGAACTCCCAAGGTTGGTAGGTGCCCAATATGCTCCTGGAGATCAGTGGAGAAATAACTCTAGAAAAGAATGAAGGGATGGAGCCAAAGCAAAAACAATACCCAGTTGTGGATGTAACTGGTGATAGAAGCAAGGTCCAATGCTGTAAAGAGCAATATTGCATAGGAACCTGGAATGTTAGGTCCATGAATCAAGGCAAATTGGAAGTGGCCAAACAGGAGATGGCAAGAGTGAACGTCAACATTCTAGGAATCAGCGAACTAAAATGGACTGGAATGGGTAAATTTAACTCAGATGACCATTATATCTACTACTGGGGGCAGGAATCCCTTAGAAGANACTGTTTCCCCATCTATTTCCCATGAAGTGATGGGACTGTATGCCATGATCTTTGTTTTCTGAATGTTGAGCTTTAAGCCAACTTTTTCACTCTCCTATTTCACTTTCATCAAGAGGCTCTTTAGTTCCTCTTCACTTTCTGCCATAAGGGTGGTGTCATCTGCATATCTGAGGTTATTGATATTTCTCCCAGCAATCTTGATTCTAGCTTGTGTTTCTTCCAGTCCAGCATTTCTCATGATGTACTCAGCATATAAGTTAAATAAGCAGGGTGACAAGATACAGCCTTGAAGTAGTCTTTTCCTATTTGGAACCAGTCTGTGGTTCCATGTCCAGTTCTAACTGTTGCTTCCTGACCTGCATACAGATTCTCAAGAGGCAGGTTAGGTGGTCTGGTATTCCCATCTCTCTCAGAATTTTCCACAGTTTATTGTGATCCACACAGTCAAAGGCTTTGGCATAGTCAATAAAGCAGAAATAGATGTTTTCCTGGAACTCTCTTGCTTTTTCGATGATCCAGCGGATGTTGGCAATTTGATCTCTGGTTCCTCTGCCTTTTCTAAAACCAGCTTGAACATCAGGGAGTTCACGGTTCACATATTGCTGAAGCCTGTCTTGGAGAATTTTGAGCATTACTTTACTAGCATGTGCGATGAGTGCAATTGTGTGGTAGTTTGAGCATTCTTTGGCATTGCCTTTCTTTGGGATTGGAATGAAAACTGACCTTTTCCAGTCCTGTGGCCACTGCTGAGTTTTCCAAATTTGCTGGCATATTGAGTGCAGCACTTTCACAGCATCGTCTTTCAGGATTTGAAATAGCTCAGCTGGAATTCCATCACCTCCACTAGCTTTGTTTGTAGTGATGCTTTCTAAGGCCCACTTGACTTCACATTCCAAGATGTCTGGCTCTAGGGCGTGCATGTATCTTTTCTAACTTATAAATATTTTTTTTATCCTGTTTAGCTTATAATTCTAGTATCTCTCACCTCAGGTTTTCATGTCTGTGCTGTTTCCCCTGTATTGTGGCATATGTTCTATTCATTTCCCACAGCACTGTAGCTATTCACCCACTGCAAAAGGACTTTTGGTTGTGGTTGTTGTTTTGATTACCCGTTTGAGTTCTCTCACATCTTTGACCTCTCTCTATTTGTCTTCTTCTTGTGTCATAATTTAGCATATCTCCCAGGTTCAAGCTATCTATCCTGTGCCCCTACCCTGCACTGCCTGAATGCCGGGACAGGAATGGAACTGAGAGACAATACAAGAGCAGAGCAAAGGGAGGTGTGCCAGTTTGGCAGGGAAGGGTCAGCACACGAGATCAGAGGGCCGGAGGCAGGGGTGGAGGGTTTGCTCTGAAGTCTGTGCCTCAGGCTCCCTGAATAATTCAAAAAGAAGGGCTCTAAAAATGACTTGAAAATGGAAGCATCTTTGAATAGTCACACAGCCTTTCAATAGGATTGCCTTGAAAAGGACAGAACTGTTTGATGTTGCACATTTCGCTGCATTCAGGAAAGAATCACTTACATGACGGTGTCGCCATGCCTCCTATATTCTGTGCTGTTTTCCTTCATATCTGAAATAAAGATTGATGGTTGTCACTAATTATACAAATGTGGCCGTCTTGCCTCCCTCCCTCCCTTCCTTCCTTCCTTTTCCCCTCCCTCCCTCCTCCTCTCTCAACAGAGCGCATCTGAAAGACTAGACATGGGGCTAAGGCACTAACACGTTTCCAGAATGTCCATTGGCTAGTAGCTATCTAGGAAATCAAATGCTGTGCTGTTTTACTTTCTCACAGACAACTGAGAGTTGTTTTTTTGCCCTAGGGAAAAGCCCAAGGGGTCCTCCAGCGAGAATCAAGAAGTGAAAATAGTCAACAAAAGAGCTTCAGACAGAAGGTTCTCAGAAACCTGAACAATAAAACCCTTATCTCTTCAGTATCTGATACAAGTTCATTTCTTGCTCTTTGCTTTTACATCTAAAGCACATGTCCTTCAACCTTCGTTTACCTTCTCAAATCATTCCATTCTTTATGGTCTAGATCAAGCCCCAGTTCTCCCAAAACTTTCTGTGCCCTTGCTCACAATAATATTTATGTTTTCAGAAATCCTATAGAAGATTTTGATTCTTGCATAATTTAGAACTTCCATGGTATAAATGTGGGAAGACGTAAATGGGGCAGAATTGAAGAATGAAAGGACCGAGAGAGTCTTTGCCAATCTGCATGGTCGACTTACCATAATTTGACCCAATTTTTCTTACATTAAGTGGCAACTACTGCCTAGCTTTTAGATGCAACCACAATTACCCTCTTTTCTTAAGCTGTAAAGACATTATTCATAAAGTGATCAAATGGAGCATTAATCAGATTAATGGGTGCTGTGTGAAGTTAAATACAAAACAGTCAGATCTAGAGTGCAATAGGAACCATGATGGGGCAAGGAGGCAAAGAAACTAAGATTGAATTAACTCCAAAATTAAAGAGCTGTATAAAGATGCTATAATTGGCTTATATAAAATGTTGACAATATTTTCTGAATTATTGGTTAAAGACACATCTATATGGCAAATAGGCCAAAAGATTTGTTTCCTTTTTTCTTTCTTTAAATGTTAAAACTGGGCTGAAAGGGCAGCCTCTGAAGTATAGTGTTCATTTTTGTTTTGGTAGGTGGAGTTCACTAACCAAAATGACAACAAACACTCAGAAATGGGAACTTACTCTATGGCATCTGTTCAAACCTCTTAAAACCAGAGATGTTTTCCTGTCTGATGGATAAGCCACCCAAGCACAAATTAAAAGCATATGCTTCATGCTTCTCTGAGAATATTTATAGCTCAGAATCTATATTTCCTGATCATCTTTACAGCAGAACCATCTGAATAGGTAGTGAACATTTTGCAATAATTCTAGCCCCATTCTAGCAAATTTCGACTTCCCTATTTTGAAATTAAACTACACATTTTCTTTCCTCAGCGGAAAAAAATATTTGCAGAAGGAAGTTGAAATATTTTCCATACTATACTACATATGACCTAGTTATATACTCACAAGGTTTGATATATTAATCAAAAAAAAGGGCAATTTTAGGTGTATGTTCTTAACTACCTCCCTTGATAAATTCATGTGTTTCAGTATAATCTGTAGTTCAGTTATAGTAGGTTGAATATGAAGCACAGCAACATTCATAAATTTGAATGGAAAACATTAGGGTTTCCATTGAAGGACATAAATATGCCATTTTAAGTTTATAATTATATTCCACCAGTACTTATATTTAAGCAGTATGCACAGTTCAGTTCAGTTCAGTCGCACAGTCGTGTCCGACTCTTTGCGACCCCATGAATCGCAGCACGCCAGGCCTCCCTGTCCATCACCAACTCCCGGAGTTCACTCAGACTCACGTCCATTGAGTCCATGATGCCATCCAGCCATCTCATCCTCGGTCGTCCCTTTCTCCTCCTGCCCCCAATCCCTCCCAGCATCAGGGTCTTTTCCAATGAATCAACTCTTTGCATAAGGTGGCCAAAGTACTGGAGCTTCAGTTTTAGCATCATTCCTTCCAAAGAAATCCCAGGGCTGATCTCCTTTAGAATGGACTGGTTGGATCTCCTTGCAGTCCAAGGGACTCTCAAGAGTCTTCTCCAACACCACAGTTCAAAAGCATCAATTCTTCAGCGCTAAGCCTTCTTCACAGTCCAGCTCTCACATCCATACATGACCACAGGAAAAACCATAGCCTTGACTAGACAGATCTTAGTCGGCAAAGTAATGTCTCTGCTTTTGAATATACTATCTAGGTTGGTCATAACTTTTTTTCTAAGGAGTAAGCGTCTTTTAATTTCATGGCTGCAATCACCATCTGCAGTGATTTTGG